>CAAAJI010000725.1:0-23778 GCA_900642245.1 Fragilaria radians | reverse complement strand
GGATGTTGTCGAATGTCTCTTTCATGGAAACTTGACAATTATATTTGCCAATGAGAAGGATGCATATTACCATGAGACTAAAATGTATGGGATTCATAATTGTACCAACACAACATTGAATATATCGGAACATGTATCGTGTGACCGTGACAATTCGTTTCAGGATGTGTGTCTTGACGGTGAAATTGATCGGAATGTATTTGATGTAATACGTAGATCGGACTGTAATGCTGAGATTATACGGAATGTTCTATTCCAAGATGGTCTACAAGGACTCGAGGGGTGGATCTTGTATTGTAATGAACGAGGACAAGAAGATATATCATCATCCTCAGAAGATGAATAACGTGACGTTTGACTATGCATGTATATGCATATGCAGATGCCACTTAGAAATTCAAATTGTTACGACACTTCATGCGTTGTTCGGGTACACAACTAAGAGAAAAAATCAGCTGGCATGGACCCAACGATAAATAATGTATGTAGAACTAAATTATAATCCCCGAAGTGTTGCCTTCAAGTATTATCCTTGTTAAAAACTCTCTAGTTCCCTTGCAAAAGATCATTGGATCCTTTCATACTTTTGGAAGCATGAATGAATGAGGAAGATACTGAAGTTACATCCAATTTTCGCCTGCAAGGCGTTTATCAATGCTTTCATCATATTTCTAAGACATTTGAACTTAATACTTCTGAAGTAACCGACTGTCACTCCCCATAAAATCTCTTGGAAGGAATCATAAACAATTTTGACACTCAGGTGAATAGTTAATGTAGAATTACTAGGACTAATGCATTGTGTGTGGAATTATGTCTATACGATTACTCTAAGCTGATTGGACAAAGGATGAACGAATATTTTAAGGTGACAGTGTTGGAGATCTTCAAGAGTATGCCAGATTCAAATTAATAGGAACAGGGACATAGGGTATCTGAAGATTACACAATCAGTGAAGCTTTGAGGATGAGTGTAAAACTTTACACAACAATTAGCAAAACTGTCAAGGAGAGATTCTTTCCGTTGTCAAGAAAATGTATCAATTTTGTTTCCTATTGATACTTTGAACATTACCGAACAAATGTCACTTCTGAAAATGACAACAGAAAAAGTCAAGGAGAGTGATGCCTTTTGTGTCTAGACACCAAAGTAAAAAAAGGGTTATACTAACCCCTAACACAAGTTGATGGAGGCATTAACTATACGCTAATTACTACTAGACCGATAGCGCTACGAAAAACATGTACGTAAAAATTGTATTACTAGATGATGGGGGATACTTTCATTGAGCAAGCATAATGAATTTGATTTTTGATTGCAAGTGTTTACATCAACAACCTTGGAAGAAAGTATTGGAGGAGATAAGCCTTGGATCAATAGTTGGAGTGTGGTATGACATACTTTCCATAACCCTTTTCCTACATGAGGTGAAAGCGAAGAAGGATTGAGTGGTGTACATTCCTGGAATATTTAGGTATATTGGAATACACAAAATCGTATTGATGACTAGAAATAAGCGTCTTGACTATTCCTATCAACTTCCATTGTCATTTTATTAACCAAGTGGGGAAAAGGCAAGGTTTGTCCCTACAGCTTTAAGACACATGATTTGGATGACCCAAGGCTAGCTATGTTGTTTCAGGAAAGAATGGACGACAGTTTTAGTGTCATGTAACCCAACTTTCGATTCGCTATATTCTATAAGGCGATTTTACGCAGAATGACATCTTTTGTCCGTTGTTGTCAATCGTTTATTTTTTTGACGTAATTTAGGATATTTCATCTGTCTGGTGTTGCTATAACATCATTTTTTCAGCCACTCATGAAATTGTAATCCTACTTTCAATTCGCTATATTTATTCTAAGGCGATTTTACGCAGAATGGCATATTTTTCCCATTTTTGTCACCTCCAAACAATCGTTTATTTTTTTGACGTCATTTAGGATATTTCGTCTGTCTGGTGTTGCTAACAACACAATTTTTTCAACCACTCATCATTTTTCATCCGTGTGTCAGTTCAAAAAAAAGGAATATATAATGTTTATGGGAACGATGATTGGTACGTTTTTATTCAATAACAAGTATTACATGTTACTATTATTGCTTCCTATACGAAGCAAAGATGTCACATGAACTAAAGAAGAATCCTGTTGATAAAGCCATACACAAGTGATTTCGGATCGAGTATCTTTCTCTATCTTAACAGGGGGAGAAATTATGGTACTTTCTGACGTTATCGCAGGCTTGTTATGGAGCAGGTAGAATATATTGGAAAATGGGTTGATCGCCATGTTTTCATGGCCGATCCCTATTTTGGAAACGAGTCTCATCACTCTGTCCCTGAGAATAAACCCTCTGTTTTCATGGTTGTAGGAACTTGGACAATTTAGTGAACTCATACATGTATATTGTTGTACTCTCTAATTTACAGAATCGTTCAACAGTCAGTCAGAATAGAGGATGTTGTAGCCTATTAATAGTTATGCATAAATCTATCAAGGGGGAATTATAAAGCTTCATCATCACTGTCAATCCATACTCCCTGATTCCATTAAACTTCCCAAAAATCCTTTATATCATTCCAATTCAAGTCTAATAGGGGTGATGGAGGTGAATTACATAAGGATAAAGTATCGTCTTTTGGAAATAACCTCGTCGACTTGTCTGGGGGAGACGAAATATTGAAAACCTCCCTATCAGGAGGAGGATAAAAGCAGTTTCGATACAATTCTTGTTCACGTAATGTCAATTTTGAAACAACAATATCCGAAACAGATCTTTGCATCAATCGTGGACATGGACGAATCATCAATACAGATTCTTGTTCGTGTTGCTGTTGTGAAGTCGGAATATGCCAGTCATTGTTATCAACACTACAGTCTTGATGGGATTGCAACGATTCACTAGGTATCGCAATGATTGGGATTGGAATTTCCTGAGTTTCACAATTCTCCTGGACCATTGGATCCTGCCTTACGATAGTCTTTTCCCAATCATCCTCATTACTGCCTTGGAAAGACAATGTAATACTCGAGGATGTGGATATGGATGTACAAGACGATTCCATCGAATTACTTCTCCGCTGTTGATTACAATCATGACGACGACGACAAGGTGATGTTTGTGTTGGTCGTTGTTGTTTTCTTCGTCGTCTTCCCTCTCGAGTTTCTTCATCTTGACGACGTTTCAATTCTGGTGCACCCTCACGTAGGGCCTGACATGTCTTTTCTCGTGCACGTTCATCTCCAATATCCAACCACAAGACTTCTCCACCTGCAAAGGGTTCCAAACGTCTCAAGAAACGTCCACCACGTTTACGAATTAATTCCACCACTTCCGCCGCGACATCTGGTTTGTCTCGTTTCTTGGCAAACAAGTAGCGAGATTGATATTGCTTTACCAAATCACGAAAGGAACGATTTCCTGAATGACTATTGGTGGCACCACCTCTCCCACACAATACATCCGTGGGGTGAATGTCACGAATATATTCTACTGGAAGTGATGGTAGAGGGGAACCCCAGAGTGGTGGAGGTGGCAGAGGAGGATAATACGATGCTCCATTCGGGTAAACAATGGGATACGACATGACAGTGCCGTGACTTGGAATTCTCGATTGAATTTGGGATGGTCTGTATGGCACCGAATTATTCCGACAAGTTCCCTCATGAGCATACCCAAGGATTGGAGGAGGCGATTCTTGTTCAGGATTCATAGGCGATGCCCATGGGACGTAGATTGGTAGGTGTGGATCATTGGAGTAAATGTATCCCCCCATGGAATAATGGTGAGGATAATCCATGGAGATTGCTGTTGATTGAGACTTGTCGTGTGATTGCATTTGAATTGTAACATGTAGTTAAGTAGATATGTAATTATGCATTGTAAAAAGCGATATTAAAATTTCTTCATGGTTGGAATATCCACGACATGGTTGATGTTGTTACTCCGTAGGAAAATACTCCACTTTTTGAAAACGGATCAAAACTCTGTATACATCCTCTGTAGCATGCACCAGATATTCCTGAAGCCTACATTTTCATTATGTAGACGATTTAATATGAACATTGGATTCGAAAATACGATTCCAAATCGAGAATCCACACTGAAACCTACATCTTTAAGCTTAGTTTTCTAGTAAGTAGAAAATTTAATCATGAAATGAAAATACGATTTTTCGTAGAATGTCTTAGTGTCACTCCTCGAACAGTGTTTGTAGGCTGCCTTATTACTAAACATGCATCACTTTTTTAAATTGTCAACCAAATTTAATGCTTAATCTACCACGATACAAAAATACTAGAAGACCTGCGTAGCAAAAGCACCTTAACCTCAATATAAATCATTAATACATTTCTTTCCAATAGGAAAACTACAGGGACATGCACTGGTAAGACAAATATCTCCCAGTAGGGATCTTCAAAGAAAAAGTAAGCAAAACATCTGAGTACACAGTATGGGTCTATGCATTTCAGAGTAGTGATCATATTTCTCAAATGGCCATAAAATATAATTAGCAATATGGATTGAGAATATTTGTTGGATGGTGCAGAAGTTTTAGTACATTGATACTGTATTCAAGTAAAGAGTTCGAGCTACATAATGGAAAACAAGTTCATTTACACACCCATTAAAAGCCTTCTCAAGCCTTAATAACTTGATCTGGGTTTAATTTAAATGATCCTTTCCTATTGGTAAGTTCCCTGACCTTTCGAAGTGATTTCTCCACCATTTTTCATACTTATTCCGATACTCAATGAATTTCTGTGTAAAACCAAACCAGGAGCTTTGTAACCTTAGGTAACGCTGAAAACGAAACCCGAAAGCAGCATCGTCACAAGACTCTTGAAAGATATTTGGAGAAACACTTATCCTATTTGCTCGTTAACACTGATTAATGGGATTATTATTACACGCACAAACGGACAGACGTAACCGTACGTTAGAAGATACAAATTACATTTTGTCGATTTCATTAGGTAGGAAGTTCATAGTTAAAGAAATAATTCAATAGGAGGAGAAACTTCCAGAATATAAAATCATTAAGGATATCTGTTTGGTTGAAAATTTGTATTGTGTGAGAGGGAGATTACTTAAGAGGATGGAGAAATTTCAAAGACATGAGTCTGTTGGAAAGCTATTTTGAAGAAACGCAGCCTTAGAATTGTAGAACTTTGACCTTATGAATTAGTATTAAGCCTCAGCTTTAAATAACCTTTTCTAGACTATCATTTACCAATGATTATTTAAACAATTTGCCCTCAGAGATTTTGAACATCCCGCCTGAACAGACAAAGCAATTTGCATGATTTCACTTTTTGTTCTCCTTTGTAAGAACTGGAGCTAAAATTTATGATATCTTGAAGCAATTAAATCATATGTTATACTATATTGGCGGCAATATTACTTTGTAGGAATGATCCTTCCATCAATGTCGGTCTTACATGAAGAAGTAATGTGAGGAAGTTTAGGGTAACAAAGGTTAATCTTCAACGAATGGATCATGAAAACGAAACGTGTTTTAAAAGTCGAAAAAGGAATCGAAACCGTTTTCGAAACGGTCTAGATAAGTATTTTTGCAGAGTGAATAAATTATACACAATTATCAGGACGAAAAACCATCAAGTCACGTAACCAGACATCCTAATGCAACAACTGTGCCGGTGAAAGAGAACACTCTGAGTTCATGATGTTATGCTCTGATAGATTTTCGATTTCGGGAAACATTTTGCCATATTCTTGCGATGCAGTCGGCATATCTTCTGCTCATGTCGATGAAGAAAATCGTGTATGGCTTGTCCCATGCTCTAATCTTGATTTTCGGCATATTTTATTCCTCTAGCATTCTGTTTTATTCAAGATCAATGTCCGTACTTACAAAGGAGATCGATGTACCCTCTAAAACACCTCCTCCTAGAATGATAAAGTCCTCGATTCAAAGGTCCAACGATCCAGATGGAACATTTAATGGGCTCAATATATATCATGTGAACTCACCTCCAAAAACATCAATACACTGCGTTGGAGAAAACTTTGTCAATCAGAGATCATGGCTCTTTCGTTCGTGTGAAATCAAGACTTTGTGCTATGACTTAGATCAACGCGATATTGTCATGTATGTTGATTCGCCCGATGATATTCCAGAAACCTGGTGGTCATCTACACAGTTCCATCTGACGCGAGCAACTGTAGCAGGAGGGTCACAACCGAAAACTTGGTTTTTAGCACCACCTCAATCATCATCAGGTCCTATCACACGAATTGGACAGTTTCGACCCAGGGTCGGAAACCCTCCCTCAAGCCATTATCGATTTAATGCTACCCTCCTCCCCTTTTATCGTCATCCAACGTCCTATCGAAATCCGGGACACTTATTATGGGATGACTTCCTTTCAATATACACTCTTTTAGACATATTTGACAGAGTTGATGACAAGCTATTCTTAGCTCAAATGCGTCGACCAAGAACAGATACATTTTCCGAGCCTATACCTCCATTTGATATTATTGAGAAGTTCTTGCCACTCATGGGAAACTTTGGTTACAACTTGGATATTTTTGAAGACTATAACTTGCAGATTGAACATCCCAAGTTCAAGAATGATGAATCAGAAAGAGTAGTCTGTGCTGACTATGGGTTGATCGGAAGTGGTATGTTTTCAGATCATGGAGAAACTCGTTGGCATGGCCAGCATAAGTCGGATCGTGTGTTGCCCCATAACATTGGCCGTGGAGGACTTTTTCGACGATATAGATCCTTTCTAATGAAAAATGTTGGACTTTCATCGCAACAACGTACGATGCAACGGCAACCTTACAAAATAGTTGTATCCATTAGCTCTAGTACAAAGGCCGACCGAGCGAATGTTTCCTTCGCGTCACAAATCAAAGCCTTATCCCAGCTCGAACCTCGAGTCGAGATTCAAGCTGTCCAAATGTCAAAATTGAGTCTCCTCGAACAAATTCAATTGACATCTAATGCAGCATTCTATGTATCAATGACGGGCGGAGGCACGGCTACAGCCATGTTTCTACCAAAGGGAGCACACCTGATACTTTATTATGTACCGCCTCGTTATCTTGACTGGGATTTTTGGAATAATTTTCCTCACATTCACACTCATTGGCTCCCTCGTTTACGCAATGATCGAGGTGAAAACACTGCATTGGATAATGAGAGATTGCTAGAATTAGTAATTCGAGAATTGAACATATTGGAACAAGAAGATTGAAAAGAAAATATATATGGAATTATCCCTTACTCTGGAATCATATAATGAATATTCTTCAACATTGTCGCCAAATGAGTTGCGACAATGGTACAAAATTCTTGACTTCCTAAGCATATCTCCTTCCGATTGCAATGCCGCTGGACTGCTCATTTAGCAATCCCTGGATTACCCCCCTCCCCCCCCTAAATGTGTCATGAAAAGCTATACGATTTGTTAACTTAAAGAATATATTATTCAAATTTATGAACTTGAATTTCAAATGGTAGTGTAGAGTAATTACAACAATTACAATATCAAAATCAAGAAAAGGCCCTATCGCAATCATGGAGATGCTTGAAAGCCTGAACCGTAAACAAATTATTGCACACAGTTACGACTTGTCAGACTTTTTCATGAGGCTTTCACAACAATTCACATGCTTCTCGTCATCGAAAACAATGTTCATTGTTTGAAGGGAAAACATTCATGTCTTAGCTTCTCACACCTTTCTCAAATCACCCAACAATCAAAGCACAAACTGTTTGTCGTGGTCAAAAGTAAAACACCATTTTATTAAAATCAAGAGAACTTTGACATAGGATCGTTTTACGGAAGAATTCACGAAAGGTTGTCTCCCGAAAAATGGGGATGTAAGACATATATTGGCTAAAGGGCACGAGCAAAACATACGAAGCGCGACATCTTAAATTATCATGCATTATGTTAGGAACACCTAGATGCATGATGTCATATGCTTACCTGAATATACATATAAACTCCGTCAAGGAGTAGCTTGCTGAATGATTATATTTTAGGAATAAATCATTAACAGTTTGTTTTCATTACAATCATGTAACAATAAACAGCAAAAATTCCTTGCTGATTATTGGATACATGTAAGTCACATAACTTTGTGCTGATGGGAAAATCATTCTGCCGGTATAAACATACAGGCAGGGTTGTATTGAAGAATGAATGAAAAGATAGGATTCCTTGCAACACTTTGTTCTATACACTATCACTACTTTGGTCTAATCAGCAGTATCTAGCAGTCAAAGATAGAGACAAAGCTAGATGCTACTAGTTTTCCAAATGTTGGTAGTGAAATCCATGAACCAAAATTTGGAAGGGGCATCAAAAGTATAGAAGCTTGATCTTTACCTGCACCTTAGGCATTGGAATGGATCATCAATATTCTCAGTATTAGGGTTAGGTTATTACCATGAATTCTTTTGCAACATATGTGAGAGCAGTTTAAAGAACACAATTAAGCTTATGAATAGACAAACTTCCTTTTTGAGATGTTGAAACGCTCGAACATGAAAGGACTGTGAAGAAGATAGAAAATCCAATTTAGGTTTGGAAAATCTTAATTTGAAGTTTCACCCACTGTCTGCTCCAAAGCTTGACAATTCATAGATAACGTTTTTGGGAGAGCAAGGATTTTTGAACCCCAATAAGTTAAATTGGAAGTCATGGGATCATGCACAACTGATGAGGAGCTTCTGGTTCAAATGCAGAAAAGTTTCACCTATTGCTAATTAAATGAGGTTGTAGTATCGAAATTCGGTGCAATTTCACAGCCTTAATCACACAGCAACTCAAATAATCTTACAATCTATTTTCAATCTTGAAGTTGAAGCCATTCTCCTTCAACGCAACAATTAAATCCTCAATTTGTAACTCCTTTCCAACAAACAAACAATCATCAACGTAAACACCAATCACATTTTTCCATCTTGATTCCATTTCAACAATAAACACGGCTCAGATTTGATATCTTTGAACCCGGAGATTGATTCCTTATAGAACTCTCTTGTGCTTTGTACAGGTCCATAAATTGTTTTGATTAGTAATAACAATTTTTAGAATCAGAATTCATACCTTCTGAAATATTCATATAGATCTCTTTTTGTAGTTCACCATGTAGGAAAGCAGTCTCCACATCAACAATACAAGTTTTGCAAATCAACATGATTCAAAACTAACATCATTGATCATGGGGCAACGCTCTCATTGAAATCAATTCCAGGAATCTGACTGTATCCGCATATGACATGCTTCCTCTGCGCCAAGAACAATATCAAGAACTCACCCAAAATGGCGCCAAAACCCTTCGCACTTGCTCCGGGGCAATCATTTGTTGGTCCTCTTGACTTCTCAAAGACCGACCATGGAAAAATTTAGAAAGCAGCTATCCAGCAGGTCTCTGAGCAGCTCTATGACTGCTAACCTGAAGGAATCTTCCAACCCCTTAACCCCTTAAAGAAGTACAGGATAGAGCTGAAGAAATGGGCTGGAGTAAATCCATTCTGCAGATTGGTAACCCTGATGATGAAGATTCTCACAAGGAAGATTTTCTCTCTAATTACGGGAACCTCACTCTTGAGCAAGTTGTTGCATCAGAAAGGGTGCATATCAGCAATGAGGAACGGGATGCACGAGACACTTAAATGCTCTACAAGTGTCGTATGGCATCTTTGTCTGCAGAAGCCAAGAAAAAGGTTATGATTTGGTCTGATCAGTATATGATAGGTCATAGCCCTAAGGGTAACAGGGTTGCTCTACTTAAGGTGATCATACGCAAAAGCCACTTTGACAGTAATGCAACAACCAACCAAATTAGAACTAAATATCAAATCTAGACATCCATATGACTACCATTATGTCAAGCTTTTTGTTAAATCTTTGACAGCCAGGAATCAAACAACCTCTGACCTGCTCATTAATCTCTGCAAAGGTTATGGGGCAGTAAGTGATGAAGTCTTCCATGCATGGTTGACACGCAAACAGGATGATCATGAAGAGGGTACTCCAATCACACCAGATGAGCTGATGCTAGCAGCTAAAAACAAGCTTGACTCCATGGTTAAGGAAGGCACGTGGAATGCCCCAACAGCGGAAGAGAAAATTATTGCATTGGAGGCTCGTTTCAACAAGACCTTCAAAACACTCAAAAAGAACTCAAATGAGAGTAAGAAAGGCACACATGCGCAATGAAATCAATTTCAAAAATAAGAAAAACAAACCACAGCCTAAGCATCCCAAATTGTGGGATCGCCCAAAACCTGGAGATTGCATTGAACCAAAGTACAAAGAACGTACTTGGTACTGGCGTGGTAAACTCACAGGAGGCAAATGTAAAAAATGGCGGGCACACAACCCCAAAGATTGCAAAGGTGATGGCTCTTTGGAGGAAATCCAAAAGAATTTAATGCCTACCCTTCCAGCCAAAACTGTCAAAAAGCGCCAATTAAGCCATAACCTTGAAAAGAAGTTGAAGGTTGCTAAAGCCTACACTGCTCAGCTTGAGAACACTGCAAATGAGTATGAGTGAGGCAATGAGCGAATGACTACTAGGGTGGTCTATGGTAAAGTTAGTAGCAACCAAATTATCTACTTACTTACCTATGACTGAACCCACCATTGCACTAGAATATATATTGGAATAAGGGTCACAATACTCTACACATACCCTTTGGGAAGAAGGATAACGTTGCCACAATGTACCTTTCACCCGGATTCCATAACTTTGCTGCATTTTGTGCAGAGGCTGAATTACTTGACTCTGACAGTGATCCCCTTGCACATCCAACTGAAATCATGAGCAATGAAGAATCTGAATGTGAAATGACAAAGAAGTTGATGTCAGATTCATTCACTCCCTTCAGTAGCATATGGCAGCCAACCCTCAAGGATGAGCCAGACAAACTTCAGAAAAGTATGGGGTCAGCGGATTTCAATCTCAATGGTCCAACCACTCCAACATCTGATGGACACATAATTACAAACATGGATGGCATCCACAATGAGGAAGACAGGCCGCCAACAAGTGACATGGCAAAGTTACTAATTTTCAATATTGCTATGGTCATATACCTTTTCCCAGACTACAGGAAATGACTCAACAAGGTCAGCTACCAAAACAATTAGCTACCTGTAGAATACCCACCTGTGCAGCTTGTCTTTATAGTAAGGCAATACGTCGACCTTGGAGGGAGGAAATTGTGAAAACCTATAATTCAAGCAATAATCAACCATCCAAACCTGGTCAGGTAATTGCGGTTGATCAACTGGTGTCACCCACACCAAGGTTGATACCCCAAATCAGTGGTTTTCTAACTATGAAAAGGTACAAATATGCAACTATCTACGTTGATTTGTATAGTCGTTATGGCTATGTCTACCTACAGAACACAGCATCTGCCAATGAGACTGTAGAAGGTAAAAAGGCTTTTGAGGAACATGCTTTTCGCTCTGGAGTTAGAATAGAAAACTATCAGGCAGATAACGGCATATATAGAGCCAACCGTTGGGTACAAGCATGCCAAGATATTGGCCAAGGATTGATGTTTGCAGAAGTGAATGCACACCATCAAAACGTTGTTGCTGAACGACGCTTTCGAACTCTACAAGAGATTGCCAGAACTATGTTGATACATGCAAACAAGCGATGGCCAGGCAGCATAACTACAAATCTATGGCCATACGCCATCTGAATGGCAAGTGATTCATGCAAAAATACACCAAACATGGTAACAACAAATAAGAAAAATCTAATTGAGATTTTTACAAATACCATGGTTGTTGATAATCCAAAACACTGGAAACCATTTTGTTGTCCTGTGTATGCGCTCAATGATGATTTGCAAGCAAAAAGGCCATTCCACAAGTGGAAGCAGAGAGTAAAAGCAGGGATTTATCTAGGAAAATCTCCTCATCATGCTAGAAATGTAGCACTGATCTTAGACAGAGAAACGGGACTGGTAAGTCCACAATTTCATGTCTCCTTTGACCCATCTTTTGACACTGTCAAAGACATAACAGTGAAGTCATTACAGCAACTAAAAGCTGGATTGTAACTCAGAGGGAGACAAAATTCCATTTGGGCAAAGCCAGAAGTATAGGATTGAATTTAAAGTATTCAAAGCCTAACGTTGATGAAAAATCGAGATTCAACAACAAAAGGAAGCTAAATGAGTGGACATCAAGTGTCAAGCAGGCAGGAATTCCGGAAACGCAACAGAGTTGTGATCCAGCTGTAGCAAACAAAAATGAACAAATTCCCCACGGTGAAATGGTAACACCACTGAAGGAATGACCTTTACAAGGTCAAGTCGTAAGACCAAGCCTGCTACACGACTGATCGAGACAATGGTAACTAATATAAGTACTATATTTACACCTACAGTTGAGGGTGAATTATCTAGCAATGACGCTACATCTCTGTATAGTAGCCTCGACTATGATGATAAACTATTAGCCTTCAAAGTAGTATTGGGCCCAGGTACGCTCTATTACCATGAAGCTATGAAAGAAAAAGATAGTCAACTGTTTCTGGAAAGCATGATGAAAGAAGTAGAGGACCAATACAATAATGGCAACTTCACTATCATCCACAAATCCTATGTACCTGATGGGCATATCATACTTCCAGCTGTCTGGCAAATGAGACACGACGTCAAAACAGGTACTATTAAAAAGTACAGGGCTAGACTAAATATAGATGGATCAAGAATGAGGAAAGGCATTCATTACAATGAAACCTACTCACCAGTTTCTTCATGGAACTTGGTACGTATGTTATTAACTCTCTAACTGCTGTGCATAACTGGCACTCCAAACAGTTAGATATAGTCTGCAATGCATTCCTCCTTTTGGGTTGTGTGAAACAGAAGAATAGTTCTAGACTCTCTCAATAAAAAAATAATGTCTTTGGACAAGAAACAAGTCTTTACAAAAAGAAGGATATGGAGGGAAAGAAGCTTAATAGAGTAGGGAACTTTAAAGCCCAAGTTGTGAGTTTTAAAAAGTAACGTCAAAATTAGGTTCCATGGGCAGGGGATTCTTTTCTTAGTAATTCAATCGTCATTCTGCTAGCTTGATGTTTTCCTGCCTGTTCTCTGTTTAATTCGTGACGAGATGACGGTTTCAAACTGGTGGTGCCGTAGTGTATACGAAAATAGTGCTACCCGTACAATGGTCTTACTTTTGTGGTACTTGCTTGTATATTTTTTGTACCGAACGAACGCCTCTTGGATGGATCAACTCCTCATGAGAGATGTATGTTGACTTTTTCTACACCATTCCTCAACAAATTGTACTTGTGTCGTTGCATCACTGATTTCAGGACTGATCTCTCAATCTTAATTCTATTGATTATTGGGAGAAATGATGGTCGTGATAAACTCAAGTTTCCCTATCATCGTATAATGTTTGCTGTTTCCATAATTGACTGCATAACATCTGTAACCTTTGCCTTTAGTTTCCTTGCGGTTCCAAAGAATATCTTTAGGGGTGCGTTGGGCAATACGGCTTCGTGTGAGGCGGCTGGATTTCTAGTCTTTCTTTTTGGATCACAAGCACTTTACAATTTGGGCCTTGCAATATACTTTCTACTAATCATATATTATGGAAAAAGCCAACGTTACATTGCATCCTATGTGGAGCCATTCATACACACGGTATCGCTTAGCTTGCCCGTCGGACTTGCCATTTGGTCACTGTTGACAGAATCCTTAAATCCTTTACTTTTCGATGGAGGATGGTGTCAAGTTTATCCATATCCACCTGGATGTGATGAATTATATAAAAACAAATGCACTCGAGGAACGGCAGCATTGATAATTCTACCTGTATTGCAAGTTCTCTTGGGAGTTATTCCTTTTATTGGAATTCTGATATGCATGATCATGATTGTGTATCGAGTGAGAAAGACATTGACAGCATCGTCATCATGGCGCATGCAACAACAACGTCCGGACGAAAGAATGAAGCAGACCGCCATTCAATCCTTCCTCTACGTTTCTGCAGCATTAACTCCATTCACATTAATCCTCCTCACACAAAGCATCAAAAATTATGATCGAACTGTAAGATTCATTTTGGGAACACTTGTGAAGCTTTTTGTCCCCTCACAAGGAATCTTTAATTTCTTCATTTACATTCGTCCCCGAATCCTTTCTATTCGAGAAAAAGATGGAGATTCAATCCCATTTCATATTATAATTTGGCGTATTGTCTTTGGAGAAAAACTGCAAAGTTGTCCTGTTGAAGAAAGTGACTTTGCCCCTGAACTCTCAAGATCTATTCCCAACTCCACTCATATCGACATCGATACGTCGCTACCAGCCAATTTTGAAGCAAGTATTCCAGCATGAGTAGAGTGTGGCATTGGAGAGAGCTATTTCTATAAAGATTATTGAAATGCAAACAGAGGTGCCTTCCCTTTACTTTACCTTCACTTGCTCAGGATATGACAAAAGTGCTTACCGTCATTATTTTGGTGGCTTGGTTCTGCCTTGGCTCCGGTTAGATCATAAAAATGGATTTATTGCATACCCTTGTTAGGATTATTCCGTAAAATGAAAAAGTAATCCTCTCGAATCTTTTTCGTATTCATTATCAAAGGAAGCAATATTTAATATACTTTTTTCACTTTCAAACTGATATGCTAACAACCTAACACGTATGAGATTTTTTCTGTCTAGTATTCAAAACCATTACTTTGAAATTTATTGTTCTTTTCTTTGAATTCAAAATGACTGACTTCATTACTCTTCCACATTGTCTTGGTGGTTCATCTAATTGTAGTCAAAAATAAGTACATACTGCGTCACCTTAAAGAAAGTAAACACAGCTGCTCCAATCTTTATCAGCAAAATATTCCGTTTATATCCCAGTGAAAAAAATGAAAATTAACCGAGCCACTTTTTTCACGTATCCATGATCATGTATAATTTATTTTGACTTCCTTCAAATACGCCCTATTGATTTATTGCATTTGGCACGTCATGTGGTTGGATTTCACCCAAGAAAATTTTTGCACGCTGACAAGAATCATCAAGTTGCATGCGATTGCATACACTGAACTCATTCATTCAATTGATGTGAAGACCCGTAGCGGTAAAATTGCTTTTACCATAGTTAATGGCTGCAAGACCAAGTATCACACCACGGCAAGGCCGCTAGTGCTTGGAAAGGCTCAGAAATAGATATGAGCCCGTTTCTGCTCCTACCTTTGTGAAGTTGGAAAAGCACTTTAGAGATCTAAAATTGAAGTACATTCAAGATCCAGAGATTTGGATCACGGAACTAGAGGACCTTCTTGTTAGGCTTGAAGCTATGGAATCAAGCATTTCAGAGAATCAAGTCATGATTCATATTACATTACTTTGAACCATGCGCTTCAACTTGCAATGATGTAAAGAAGGACTGTTGATGTTGCAAGGCTCCTAAGACTGTTGAAGAAGCTAGAGGAGAATTAAGTCTACATGTTGAAAGATTGAATTCAATGTCTATCAATAATAGTAAAGGTGAAATTTTAGAGGAACACGTGGGCAGTTTAAAGGAAAATGTCATAATTGTGGTTTACTCAGGCACAAGTCATTTCAGTGGAAGAGTTGTGCAATTAACAATGGTGGAAATAACGGTAACTCAAGTGCCGCCATTTTTTTGTTCGTATTGTCCGGTCATAACAAGAAAATCCGTTTCAAGTTGAAGAAGAAAGAAGCTTGAAACAACCATTCAAGGAATTATAACGGTAATGGTAACCGGCAAAACTACTAGTCACAAGATGTTGTATTTCCAAATACTTCAAGGAATGGAACTCTAATTGTGGGGATATTTGGATGTGTGACAGTGGAGCATGTGGACATTACTGCAAGTAAGTTGAAGGCATGTTTAATGTAAAGGATATAGTGGAAACAATTTCAGTTGGCAATGGCAAGAGCACAATGGCAACAAAGGTTGGAAGTCTTAAGGGATGCGACATACAACCTAATGGTTCTACTTTGGATAATGCTATCAATGAAGGCTAGTTTCGGATCATGTTGGTTGCAATAATTGGACAGTCTCCACGCATTTTGCGATAGTGATTGGGCAGGAGATTTAGAGGCAAGAACCGGCTTTATTGTGTGTACCTGATCAATGTTCCTGTTTGGTGGAGGTCTACAGCTCAGAGAGGAGTAACTCTTTTGAACATTTTGGCGGAATATATTGCAATTTTGGAAGCAGTAAAAGAAATCAAGTCCATCTATTTCTTATTGCAAGGAATTGGAGTTGAAATTGACTCTCCAAATATTGTGAAAATAGAGGTGCGATGTTTATGGTTCAAAATGCGTCATCCGGTGTAAGAATCTGTCGCGTAGATACCAATTATCACTACATCCGAGAGAATGTGAAGGAGAGAATGTGAAGGTTGGAATCATATAATTAGAATTTGTAAATCTATTGAAAATGATCCCGACATTTTTACGAAAAATGCTAACCAGGAGATCTACAAGAAGAAACGCATGAAGAATTTTTGGAGTGAAGAGTATGGTGACTGAACATTTCAGCATAGGAAGGGTATTGGAAAAAATGTTCAGATGAGTTTAGTTTTATATTTCTTTAAGGCTATCTATTAGGGATACAGAATATTATTTGAGGCCAATCAATTTAAAGATACGGTGAAACCATTAGTTCAATCTAATTTTAGTGATTACAACTTTTATGTGGAATCTCTTTAGAAGCTTCCTCCTCATCTTTGTAGTCCTCTCAACTTTATGGATGATATTCAACAGAATCTTTAATCTGTGATAGGTTTCATTAATAGTGCTACCGTTTGAAGATGCAGCGGGGCACGAATCAAATTTATTTTCAATTATTTGATGGATATGTCGGGTCCTTGAACTTTAAATCTGATGCTTACCTCTAACGAATACCTATAGCTAATCAAGCCACAGCTGCAGGGTAAAGAAAGCACTTACTAGTATGGGGTATGGAAAGTTACTCAAGTATTAAGTTCATGTTGATGATGATAATTTTACATCATACTCCGCATTGAAAACGTTTAAACACGGTCAAATATGCCAGTGCAAGAGCCCTACACAACTTCAAAACAATTCAATTTTTGGTGGGATTGAGGTAACAACTGTTCATGTGACCGACAAATTACTTAATGTGTGCTTGATCGTTTTTCAATTTTGTGAAAAATGAAAACGAAGATATCGACTTTTATTGTTGCCACACTCTTGCGTTGAATTTGGCATATCTTATGATGAAAAAAATCATTCATAGAAACCTACCCCAAGCTGTGAATTGGATTTTCAGCATTTTTTATGTTTCTAGCCTTTTGTTTTATTCGTCCGTGGTCCCAAAAGAGATCGATTTTCAGTTTCAGGCACCATCTCCTCGAAGAAAGGCTCCGCTTCACTCGTTAAGCGGCTCTCCCGATGGAACATTCAACGGGTTCAGTTTATACCATGTGAAATCGCCTCCAAAGACAACAATACATTGCGTTGACGAAAATATTCATAATCAGCGATCATGGCTATTTCGTTCGTGTGAATTCAAGACTTTGTGTTTTGACTTAGATCAACGCGACATTGTCATGTATGTTGATTCCCCCCATGATATTCCAGAAAACTGGCGGTCATCCACACAACTCCACCCGAAGCGAGCAACTGTCGCGGGAGGGTCACAACCGAAAACTTGGTTTTTAGCACCACCTCAATCATCATCAGCTTCTATCACACGATTTGGACAATTTCGACCCAGGTTCGGAAACCCTCCCTCAAGCTATTATCGATTTAATGCTACTCTCCTCCCCTTTCACCGTCATCCAACGTCATATCGAAATCCAGGGCACTTATTATGGGATGACTTACTTTCAATATACACTCTTTTAGACATATTTGACAGAGTTGATGACAAGCTATTCTTAGCTCAAATGCGTCGACCAAGAACAGAAACATTTCCCGAACCTATACCTTCATTTGACATTATTGAGAAGTTCTTGCCACTCATGGGAAACTTTGGTTACAATTTGGATATTTTTCAAGACTATAAATTACAGATTGAACATCCAAAGTTCAAGAATGATGAATCAGAAAGCGTAGTCTGTGCTGACTATGGGTTAATCGGAAGTGGTATGTTTTCAGATCATGGAGAAACTCGATGGCATGGCCAGCATAAGTCGGATCGGATGTTGCCCCATAACATTGGCCGTGGAGGTCTTTTTCGACGATATAGATCCTTTCTGATGAAAAATGTTGGAATTTCATCACAGCAGAACACGATGCAACGACAATCTTACAAAATAGTTGTATCCATTAGCTCTAGCACAAAGGCCGACAGAGCGAATGTTTCCTTCGCGTCACAAATCAAAGCGTTATCCCAACTCGAACCACGAGTCGAGATTCAAGCTGTCCAAATGTCAAAATTGAGTCTCCTCGAACAAATTCAATTGACATCTACTGCAGCATTCTATGTATCAATGACGGGCGGAGGCACTGCTACAGCCATGTTTCTACCAAAGGGAGCACACTTGATACTTTATTATGTCCCGCCTCGTTATCTTGACTGGGATTTTTGGAACAATTTTCCTCACATTCACACTCATTGGCTCCCTCGTTCACGCAGTGATCGAGGTGAAAACACTGCATTGGATAATGTGAGATTGCTAGAATTAGTAACTCGAGAATTGAACATATTGGCACAAGGAAAAGCTAAAAGTTAAGAATTCTGCACAACAGCTACGTAGGATTGCATAGTGATTCTTTTCGGATAATTTTAAAATGCATATTCAAATTATTACCATAGGACTTTCAATCTTTCTGCGATCAGCTTAACACCTATTGAAAGAGTAAAAAATTGTGATTTGATTTTTTTTAAAATGACTTGCAATAAATATTTTAAAGCGACGGCAAATTTAATCCAAGAAAAAGTCCGAGTTCCTTTGGATTTCTCGTAAAAAATAAAAATTCTCAGCTTTCTTCTCTCTTTTGCATTTCCATTGTTATACTTCAATGAAATGAAAATCTGTCAATAATAATTCAAGTTAAATCTTTACGAAATTCATGTGTGTGAGCATAAATGTTTTTTCTTATCTTGACTCAAGCCGTGTGTAGCGATCGTGAACTTGAGTAATAACAAAGACTCAATTATTCACCTGATTGATTTAATTGATTTTCATGGAACTGTAGACAAAAATAGTTGCTGGAAAACGTTGGATGAAACGAATTCAGCTTACCATTCAAGACTAATGCTTCAAATTAAAGTTAGTTTTCAATTATTGGACTATTGTTGCCTACATTGAAGAATCTGATCTTATTGGAATGGAAGATTCAACGATATGGAAAATTATTTGTGTACATTTTTCATGGATAGGTTCTATTGGATATCATCCCTTTTGCACTCAAACAAACTTCTCACTATGGCACTAGGGAAATTTCAATAGCCATCAAGCATGGCTGAACTAGAGCAAAAATTGTTTCAAATTGTAACTTCTAATTGATCAAGCTGTTTCTGATTAAATAAAGACTCCAATGTACTCTCAACAATATACGTTGGATAGGGGTAAATGTTGCAAAGACAGCTGCTTAGGATGAATGAAGAAGACTTTTGAGGGAGGCCAACAGATATTCCATCATATGTGGCGTGACTTTCTATATTTAGTGATGGTCATCAGGATTTAGAGAAACTAAGGCTAAATCAAGGTTTTTAAGTTGATCAGGCAAATAGCAATGAGATGCAATAATGTGCATACTTTTATTTGTGGCGTAGAACTAACACCAATTACTGTTGGCTGTAATGAAAGCAAAAAGAGCAAAACGAGATATGAGCAAACAAAAAAGAGGAAACAAGAGCTGAAGGGTAAGTGTTATAACTACTTTCAGAAGTTGTAGGGAGGTAATTATATCATCAAATTACTCAAGGGAGATGCAATACTTATCCAAACTATCCAGTTTGGAACGGAGTTCTCTATAGCGTGCAAATATAACGGACTTTGAGGGAATGTGAAATTCTTGTCGATAGTGCCATGCCATGGCTGCTGACGTAGGATGCTCACCATCAAGTAAGTAACATCAGTATGGCAACACTCCCATATGTGTTTCATAGCCCATGAAGTGCAAGCGTCAAAAGAAGTTTAGAACAGAACAGATTTACGCGGTGGCAAGGCTGTAACGTGCATCATGTTGAAGAGAAGCAAGGAAATATAGACTCTGAAAAAGGCAAAGGATATTTAGGGATGTCATTTCTTTTCGGGGTTGAGAACTTTATAACTTAGACTTCATATGGCATTACACAGCCAATTTCATTAGACTAGATGCTGGAAACGAGTTGTTCTATAATCCACAATATACCTTGCTGTTGGTTACCTCCTGAGAATAACTGAACAGTTTCTCATCAACATCGATTGAGCCTAGAGAAGAGAAACATTAATAATCCCTTTTCATGCATATCCAATTCTTGAGCTTCCATACAACTCGATATTATATCTTCAGTGCGCGATGTATCAAACATCTGAGTATTATCAACAATATCTGTTGCATCATTCACTTTTTTTAGGAGTTTTTAGATAATTTCAACTAGATACCATTGTTTACAGTTTATTATCACACAGCAACATCTTGGAATGCGGTGTCGAGAACGCTTGAATAACGCAAAGATTTCTTCTGTGGAATAGTCTGCAATTCCATATATTTTTGATTTAGCAAATATTACTAACCTCTATATAGCCTCCTTTTATTATCACATAGCAGTTGTATTAACCCGTATTGACCGAAATCTTGCCCCCAAAAAATTAGTAGAGTTTTAATGATAGGAATACGACAATAAATCATACTACTTTTTTGGAAACATATTAACCTTACACTATCGTTTTAAAGAAGTAATATTTCTCTACATTAGACCACTTACAATGAATGACCTAGATGACTGCTCTTATTCACTTTAAAAATCTAACATGATGACTAATCCCTAACTAGCTTGTCGTTGACAGATATATCTTTGATTTTACGCTACACTTCGGTCCTTGGGAAGGATTTCTGGTGCTTCTGGTCCCATGATGGTTTCCATTATTTTTCCAGTCACAATGTATGGGTCTGCATTGGAAGATGGTCGACGGTCCTCAAAGTATCCCTTACCCTCCGCTTCCGTGTCTCGTCCAATACGGATGGATGCCCCCCGATTGGCGACACCATACGAAAAGGTATCCATCGATGCCGTCTCAAATCGTCCAGTCAGACGTAATTCGTTACCCTCACCATAGACAGCAATATGCTCCTTATGCTTTGCTCCCAATTTGTAAATGGCCTTTTTGATATCTTCCAATCCTCCTTCCTCACGCATCTTTTTGGTAGAGACATTGGTATGCATTCCTGCACCATTCCATTCACCCTGAGTAATTGGTTTGGGGAATAGAGTACAGTAAACTTGAAAGTCCTCACAGACTCGTTGAAGGATATAACGTGACATCATGACCTGATCACCGGCATCAATCCCAACGCAGGGGCCGACTTGATATTCTTGTTGTCCCGGCATGACTTCTCCATTGACACCGGAGATTTCAATACCAGCGTACAGACAGGCTTGGTACATGGAATCTGTAATGGCACGTCCAAAGTTGTTTTCAGGACCGACAGAGCAATAGTAGGGTCCCTGTGGACGACTGGGCATACCATTCTCTGGCCAACCAAGGGGAGTTCGAGTATCCATATTGAAAAGAGTAAATTCTTGTTCACATCCAAACCATATTTCTTCATCTTCATGTCCCTCAAATGCTTTCATGGCTGTGTTGTAGTTGGAAAAGGACGAAGATAAGTGTTAGTAATTTTTCTCTCTGACAAAAGAAAGAGAACAATTGTAGAGAACTTACCAATTGCTCGTTGATTCGATGGAAGTGGCTCTCCTGCTGGAGTGTAAGTGTCACACATGACAAGAATGTTGTAAATTCCATCCGATCGAGGGCGGAATGGATCACGAAAGATACGTTGAGGTCTATAGTAGATAGAAACAAGAAACGGAATTAGATTATTATTAAAAAGGATGCAACATTTTTCCATATCGACATTTGTTTACTTACTTGAGAATCACTTCCGAATCATCACCTGGTGCCTGTCCAGTGGAGGATCCATCAAAATTCCATTTGGGTAAGAGTGAAACATCTGTTCCCTTGGAGGCTGGTAGAGTTCTTGTCTTGGATCGAGTATTACCATCCGCATCGACCCAAACATATTCGGCCAAAATCTTATCACTCGGAAATCCTAAACTTTGATATTTAGCAATCACCGCTGGATCTAAGGATGATTGTCCTGTTTGTGGTGTCAATACTCCCGACATTTCCAAAAAGGATGTTGTCGTCGTCGTCCTATGTGTTGGGAGTGGAGCAAATGCACATGCATCAGATGCAAGGGATATGACAAGCAAGACTGTGGAAAGTGCAGGTGTAGCAAATTTCATGTTTTGACTTGTGAAATTGTAGTTCGTGTTGTTTGTTGTGAGAAAGTTGACGCAACAATAATCCGAAGGCTGAAAATCTTCTTGATTTGTTGCAATTGAGATTTTTTTCTTGCTGGCGTCATCGAATATATCTATCTACCACAAAGATATGTGCTACTAACTAACTTGTAGTGAGTGGTATCACTACTGTATTCAAGATGATGAAACTGAAAGTCGAGAAGTCAATGAAGTTTGATTCCGGAATTTGGTTTTTTTGAGAATTCAATTTCGAGTTTGATTCCGGAATTTGATTTTGACTGTTCATGTAGCACATCAGAAACAGGACAAGCATGAACGGACAATCGACGGGATTCTCGCAAACAAGAAATGTGATAGGAAATTAATTTATAAGTCTCACAATGTAAACAAGTAATGTTACATAAAAGCTTCATACACATTAGAACCATTTCATCTCACTACAATGCCTTGATTCTAACCATCTTCATCATACTATATGAGTTCTGTCCTGGTGTTGGTGGTTTATAGATAAATAATCAATCCCATGCATAATCTTCACCTCTAGGTTACCTTTCCACTTACGAAAGAAACTCCAACAAATGTCTGAATGATCATAAATGATGAGTGACTATATCCTTGCCCCTCCAAAGTCTATTCTCCTTAAATGATCTGTACACATCATACTTAAAACCTTTCACCCGGGATATTACCACCTCTTCTTGATGTTCCTTTGTCTCGCTATTGTAACAGCAAAATCTTGCTCACTTTAAACTCTCCATACAATCTTCACCTGTGAACAGTTGCTGTATCTTTGGACTAGTCTGTGAAATATATTGATATCCATGCATTTCTTTATGTCATTTCCTTGTACTTAACGTTTTCCATTGCCCTGTGGATAACCGGCAATGATGAATTACCGACATCTTGATCCCTGTCACAAAACCAATCGTAGTAAGCAAATTCTATCAAGCGACACAAATACGGAACCCTTTGCAAGCTAAATTTGAGATTCCCTTGCTGCTTCAATTGAATCCGGATTGAAGTGTATTATTGAATATTGAACGTCTCAACCAAATTTCCAGCACACATTGTTTTTCATTTAAAGTAGCGTCCAAGGTAGAACCGTTGATGTTTACTCTACTCTGCGTTTGAGATTACTAACTTTGGTTGCCAACAGTGATATCTTAAGTACTTTGTAAACCGACAATAGTGACACATCCTCTAATTTCGCAAATGCAAAAGTTCACATTCTAGTTTAACAATTTCAAAGGCTCGTTTTGGAACCATTTTTGCCAGAAAGAAATTGTAGGTACGTCTGTGTCAGGAATTCACTATGTTTTGAA
>CAAAJI010000724.1:0-11014 GCA_900642245.1 Fragilaria radians | reverse complement strand
AGCACCACAGTTTACCATGGTGGCTTGAGCAGTTGTACTCATGCTGGCTAAAGTTATGCCAGGTACATTTGTCCCGTTGTTATAGGCCTTGGCTGCCTCGGCGTAGTTGCCAACTCCCACAGCATTGAGTATCTGTGCCATATCCAAATCGATTTTGCTTATGGTACTTATGTCAGACAAAGGTTGATACCCAGCAAGCTTGGAAAGTTGCAACTCGCGTCCATGATGCTTAAGATCATTCTTTGGACCGAGTCCATATGCTGCATCAAATTGGAGAAAGAAGAAAAGCGTGGCCGTGTCTAAAAGTCGCATTTGTCGCTACTCGAAGAGAAAGCAAATAGGGTGAGATAAGATTACATTTCATAACGACAAATGAAGCGAAAATATCTTACTTGTTCCTCAGATCTTTTTTTGTATTCTGAGGTAATGTATTCCAAAAAGTGGGCGTGTTCCGGGCGCGTGTCCCAGATTTTGGTCCCGTGCTTTGAATTTCAAAATGTGGATATCGATGACATCGATATTAAAGAGCCAACCACGTGCTCTGCTATATTTGATCCAACAATGAAATTTTTTGAAAGAGGGACGCTATCATTTTTAATCCCTATGTGACCAGTCTTTTTCGCTCCAAAACTTACAGTAGTTGGCCCTAGCAACGGTTAGAAAACCGAAGAAGTTTCGAATTCCGCGTCAATGCGGTCTGTCCGTGTGTGTTAGTTTGATTTGATCGAGTACGAGTGCTACACCACCTATTTGCAAGGGAGAAAAAGGCGCTAGGGATATGCTAACTTATGACGTTGGTATCGCATTCCACCCTTGATCACGCCTCTCATTATCCAAGCGAAATGTTGTAGAGACTTTTCGTTGTAAGCAATATAATTTTTGATGTCACTTGTCATGCAAGTGCTATCAAATATTTCATTGCAGCACATTGTTGAGAGCTCGTAAGGACAGTATTACACTTAGATTAAATGTTTTACATCGATTTTGCTGAAAAGATTGAATACACGAAAGGACTGTATTTACTGTGTGAACCAAGAAGAGATGTGTAATATCTTTATTAACTTAATTCCATTAGCTTAAGGCTAATTTACATTTGGCTTAAGTGGCGTGAAACAAAAGGATGAATAATATTGTCGCAATTTCACCTTTGTGACTAAGATAATATTGATAATTTCTGTGTCTCGATTCTTTAAATTATCATAAAAGAAAGTAATACAAAGATTCAAAGTGAAAACAGCAGTGGCACTAGCCTTCCAAAGAAAAGAATGAATTAACTTTTGATAACGGCTTTGGAGACAATTGCAACATTCTTTTCAAGTTCCGACTCAAAAAGCAGTTATAGCTTCAAAACAGCAAAAGATTCAGCACCAGATAGAATTTAATCCATAACAGTGAAAATAACAAGGAGTGACAATATATTTTTATACTTTCGCAATTCATATTGGTGTATTAGATTAAATGTGATTAAGGGCCACAGTTGAAGTCTTCTGCTGTGCATGCATACATTTGAAGAAACCAATGTTGCGTTGAGGGGAAATGATGAAATGAAAGATTTTCCGTGATGCATTAGATTTTATGACTTTCATATGCTTCGGTCACAAATCAGAATCTACCAAAATGCACGAAAAACATGTAAAGCTACACTTTTCCTTATAAATAACTTGCTCTATTTTGATCCTACCATTAATTATCCATTCTTAGTAATAAAACAAGCACCAAGTACTAGTCTTGATTCTAAAAGAAGGAGTTGCAACAAGACACTTTCATACCTCTGGTAATATTAAGATGCATGGAAAAGCTACCCGCATTAGTTGTATTCAGCGACGTACTGAAACATTAGTTTGAGTATAACATATGATTTTCAAGAATTCCATGTAAGAAGGATGGCAGAAACTACCAACTCAACTCCTAGCTATGCCAAATTGGAGACGTTTCTCTACATCCATTTCTCTGATAATGAAGTTCTTGAGATCGAAAGTGTTGAGTCACATGATGGCTTGTGTCTTGAAGCGTTAGAAAATTATTTTCTGAAGGGCTCACTTTTCCATTCGTTTTCTAAAGGATTAAGGAATTTTTGAGCTGCAGTATAAGTAGTATTCCACTTGTGTTGCTTTCTTGGTGGTTTTTCTTTAAGGTAAAATGAACAGCATCGAATATTGTATAGATAATTGAGGTTTTAGAGTCCGTCATTAAGTCAACTCTTATTTCAGATTAACAATTGCGCTTAATAACCAAGCTTGGCTAATAATTCAGCATCTTGTATTTTTCAAGTTTGGCATTATTCATGTATTCTGATAATAAGTACATCAAGACTATTGATTTGGTGCTCTGCTATGTATTCAATTTGAATAGTCTGGAGGCACCAGCCGCATGGTTGATGGAAATCCCATGCGTAGCAAAATGTACCTCTTAAGTTCACTTTCCCCTGAAAGCATTTTGTCGCTGCCACGACGCACATCTCTCTATAAATTTTGATTTAATCAAATTCTTAATTTTGTTAGAGATTTTTTGTTTGGGGACTTTTTTCCCTCTTAATTCACCAAAAGACTACCACAATAGGAAGTCTTAAGTGCGCATTCAGCACAGTAACCATTTTTGACGTCATCATCAATTACAATATCAAGAAGCATGACTCGAATTATTAAGCTAATGTTGCTCCACCTTAGTCCGCTGTATTCAAGCTTAGAGACTAGTCTTCTCTGTCTGCACATCTTTTCAAATGCCATTTTTCACCCGCATTTTCCATCACAACAACTTTGAACTTTTATTAATCCTCGACATTTCAATTTCATGCCTCTTCCTGCTGGCACTTGTTTACCAGGAAAGAAGTATCTACAAGAATAATCAAGATACTTTTCAATAGAAATAGCCCAAAGTGTAGCTCCATCAAATCTTGTGCCCTTGATTGAATTTATAACCATGCTTAATCTTTCAATAGGAATCTTTTGCCAACTTCCTCCATCTTATTCGTTTCTTGCTTGGCCTATACCTCAAGCGTCACATCCGTCAAATATCATGTACGTGATGCCACCGTTCGTTTAGCATCCCCACAATGGTCAAATGTTCTTATGTGGATGAAAGCTTATGCTGCCTGGATTCAATAGCTATCCCAGCTAATTGCCTAATCGTATTTGTGATTGTGCAGGCAAAAGGGCATTCTTGAATTTCAAAGTCTGTCGAGTGACGATACCATCTTTCCTTTCCATATTTTAATTAACTCTGCATCATTGTCAAGAATATTCCGTAATGTCTTCATAAAAGCACCCTTAAATCAAGTACATCGTTTACATTCTTCATTATCTTTCTTTTTGAGCAGTGCATCAACTTAGCATAGTTGATTTTCAGATGTGCAATGAAACCTGATTTCACGTAATTCCTACTTTTTACTACTAGTGCTTTCTCTCCCCGGAATTCCTCATTATTTGCTTGATCTTCTAAAATGTCAAACTTAATTATGATATCAATTCCTCTCTTGTTACATTTAAGGATACTGCAGTGGTCAATAATTTGCTACAAAGTTCTCAATACCGGATAAGTTAGCACAACCACCCTCTGGTGTCTCTTCTTTTTGTTGAAACCAATCTATTCATGCAAGTCTAGTAACTTGGGGATATCACACCCCTTCCCTAACTTACTTCTTTCATGAGTAGTTTATTTCCACCTAATGTCCAATATGATATTAGGCAGAAAAATATGATTTCATGATGAATAGGACTTGACTCCTCTGTCATTGATTTGACTTCTCTTTATTGTTAAGTATTGTAACTTTTCCAAATGATCATCCAGGCTATTCCAGTTAAGATTCTCTAATTATCTTCAATTTGCGGGCAGTACTTTGTCAGCACCATAGAAATTAGACTTCTTGAAATTAGTTCATCAATTAGTAGTAATATGAGGCTGTATATATGCAAGGTGTAGATTGTTGCAATAATGAGAAGAATAGAGTGGTCAGGTATGGGGATAGACAATGACACTAAACAATTCGAAAAAGTAGTGATGGGATGGAAACTCCGTGCAATATTTAAAGTAACCCTAACTTTAGTAGAATTATGAATCTGCCGAGAAGATTTTTTGGATGGCGCGCGTCGCTTTTGCTACTTATTTTTCACGTGGGAGAGTAGTTCTACTACCTACATAATTAATACTGTTATTGACTTTAAATATCGGATGCAGTTTTTGACCAGTCCCTTATCTTCGAGGCATGGCTACGAAGGAAGTGTCGACCTTCACAGATGAAGAGTTAAGTCGACATATTCAGGAATGTCTCCATCGAATCAAACGAGATGAAGCATTCATGGAAGGTGAGCTAGCGTCGTCCGACTATGAAGCAATAAAGAAAGGAGTCGACAAAGAAATTCTGCACAAGTTTGTACAGTATGTGGCCAAGTGTATGCAGCTTAAGAAAAAGGCATTTGGAAAATTGGAGGAAAAAATATATGAGGGTCCTTTGCTCCAACGAGAGATAGCGAATTTAGATTCAGGAGTGGACGATGGAGAAGTCAAAACAAAGAAATCCAAAAAAAAATCAGTAAAAGTTAAAAAAGAAAAAGAAGAAGACGTGATATCGGAACAGGAAGAAATAGATGATGATCCAATTTTAGAACCAAAGAAACGAAATCGTTCCAACAACGGAAGTGCAACCAAAGAAGGAAAGAAGAAGGGGCGAATGCAAATTTCTTTCTCAGAAGCAGAGAGGAAACGATATTCACAAGAAGCAAGGAAGGAATACAATGCTCAAAAAGCAGATGTTCTGAGCAGATTACCTCAGTCCTACAAAAAGCATTGGGGACAAATTATGTTTGGTAGATGGAAGAAAGATCCTTGGAGACCGGTACTTATTGTTGGGCCGTATGAAATGGCGCCGGCTTTCAGAGAAACATGGATGAAAATGTTTGAAAACGTAAGTCAATAATATCGTTTTTCTCTTTGTCATTGTCATACGCTCCTAATTCGTTACACTAGACTAAAGGTGATCCGCAGCGAATGTGGCAATGGTGCTATTGGTATGGATCTCCAGATTCAGAAGCCTTTACCCAACAGAAAGTCAATACCTTTTTATCCTATGAGAAGGCAGAAGACCAAAATATTCATAAACTACCAGCCTTTCTTCAAGCAAAAGTCGATGCTGGGAAAAAGCTAAAGGGGGCTGAAGAACAAACAGTCAAAGGATATGCTTGTCTAGAAAAAGAATTGAAGAAAAAACCAGAATTACGCATTCCAATCAAGTTTGTGGAGGATTTTGATGCCATCTTGGAATTGGATGATGACGTTTCACTACCTGCCGACGGAGATATCGATGATGGTTTTGACTCGGCTTCTCAAGGCGAAGCCATGATGAGTGATAGCGACACCGTTGTTTCGAAGGAGAAAAAAGTTAAAAAGCCAAACACAGATCCTACTATCAAGACCACCCCAAAAACTGTTGACAAGAAAATAACCGTGAAACAGGTGCCATCCGAAAAAAAAGCAATTGTACGGAAAAAGAAAAAAAAGTCAATTGTCACGAACGGTAATGCTGATGGTATGGATATCGTCACAGCTGTTGACGCAACACCAGCATCATCTCCAATCTCTTCTACGCCCACTTCGATTGCAAAGAAAAAGGCACAATCCCAAGTCAAAGAAGAAAACGTTGGAGAAACAGAACTTTCAGATGGAGACATCCAATTCATTACACCCTTGGAAAAGAGTAAGGGTCGTGTGAAAGATTATGACAATGTACAGAAGAAAGCCTCTGTCAATTCCATCGAAAGGAAAAGAAGAAAAGTATCTTCTGTTACCAAGGACGAGAACAAGCTGAAAAAGTCAAAAATTAAGCTTGAAGGTGAAAATGAACAAAATGACGCGAATGTTAAGGACGCTTCAAATGTTTTACCAATCGAGTGTGTAGCCGAAGGCACCACTCCAGAGATTGAAGAAAATGTGGTAATCAAGAAAATCGATTATGACATTCACGACCTTCAAGTCAAAGAGGCGATTTCATTCATGGCATGTGTTGACCGCTATAAACAAGTCGTGAAGCAGTTGGAGGCTAGTATAGCTTCCAAAGACGAGGACAAGATCTCGGACATCCTTTCTAAACTCCTTGATGGGGTAATGGATTTCTCGGCTCCGTTTATCGAAGACTACGGACTTGCCAAAATTGTCAAGGATGCCAAGACAATACTGGTCGATAAGGACCATAAAAAATTGAGAAAAGATTTGTGGGAGAAAATGAAATCAGTATACGAAGAAAAGAAAAACTCTGTTCCTGAGGGTTGGCGTCTTAAGTTAACTGGCTCATACGTATCTGAAGAAAGTTCAGAGAAGAAAATAAAGCAGGAAAAGAAAGGGCCTTCAGATCGTGTTAATGACTCTGAGGACGGCGTTGGTGTTGAGGATCTTATCCCGGTGCTTTCATCCGGACGAGAAGTTTCTGATGCAACAGACGAAAAGGATGTAGTCACCACGACATTGTCCTTGAAAAGTGATACCGATTCTGTTGCAATGTCAAGGCAAAAACTGACGAGTACTAAGCCTGTTGAACTCATGAAATCAGAAGAGGCAGTCAGTTCAAAAAACGAACAATCACCGATCGTCTCAGTCACATCAAAGCCTACAATAAAGAAAAAAAATTCTTTAGTGTCTTGGAAAAGCTTAATGAACATGGACAAGCCTAAGGAGGCTACTACTGATACTCCAAAAGCCACAAGGGTACACATCGCTCCAGATAGTGTCGCTATGACCAAGAAAGTACCCCAATGGCTAACCTACCCAGCGAAGTCCAGTCAAGGCACATTGTCGTGTGAGGACCGGGAATTCGGTATAGAGTTTCTCGAAGAAGCGGTAAAAGTATTCCCAGAAACTGTTAACCAATCTGGTTTCGCTCGAGTGTTGGAAGGAGCGTTATTCACTTGGGCTACGCAACAGCAAATTGACCAGAAAAGTGATTGGAAATTGTTGTATTGGGAAAAAATTCATACTTTATCTGGCGCTTTTGGCGGCAAGCATTCCGTAGGCACAATTGTTGATGACATCATGCATGCGATCATAGATTCTGCTGAGTCTTTGATGAATCTTCCAGACAATGCTCTTTTTTTATCATTTGAAGGGAAAGCTGCCAATGGACATCTTTGAGGCTCTGAAAAATCAATCTTTGTTCACAGTTTCAATGTAATGATGTCGGTAATTTTCAGAGAGGGTGGAATCATGTTTTTCCACCAGTGTTTGACGTCTTTCATTGTTCACAACGTAAGGACAATCATGCTTGGCTAGCGGGGAACTATTGATTTTGTGTACAAGTTAAGTACATGTGGAGCTACAGTTTACACCCCAAGGAAAGATATATTGATTGACAGATATCTTCGTAACTTTAAATTGTGAATTCACTTTATTGGTAGGAATTAAAATCAAAAGCGTAAAGAGTTAGATTATTTGTAAATTCCAAATATTCTAATCAGTTTAAAGATTGAAGAGTTTAACCCTCAGAAACTGAAAGGAACGCATTGTTTCTTGTTCCGATTACCAGCCTTTGTTTTGTGACACTACTTATTCCTTGCATTTGCAATTTGGTGAGATAAAATAGTTCTAATATTATTTTTGTTTTCATTCCGAGCCCGTAAATCTTGTGAGAACCCTGTAATCCTGCGTTGGAATATACTGCAGCATGGATTCATATATGATGTACAAAGAGTATTCTTACGTTGCATCAAAGAAATCTTTAACCTTACATTTTCTGAGATCCATAGTACCAAGCTTATTGTGTCGCTTGACTCTTCCAAAGCTTATCCCTCATCATTGAGACTCGGTCTGCATATAATGTAATGTCATATTGTCAACAAATAATATAATTTAGTACTCCCCTAATTTCTGAACATACATCCATAACTTTTTGAATAAATCTGAAGAAACTTCTTTATCTAGTTTATTACCGATTCACTTCAATCCTTCCTTTTCCATTTAAGCCCTAATTTCTTCACCATTACCTACTTTTTTGAATTTCAATCTATCTATACATATCTATATATAATAAATAATTTCGCGTACCATGATATCTTAATTTTCCTAACTTCTCATTTCTTTATATTGGCTTTCGGGACATGGAAAAAATCTTTCCTGGCAAGATAATGATATGCCTCACTACTGATTAGGGGCTTTGTTAAGATATCACTCACCCTTTCTTCACTCTAGAAAGCGGGATATTGCTGCTGCTGCTATATCGCTGCTTGCACTTGATACGCAATTGCATTGTGTTTCTTCTTTTGTGTGAAGTAACAGAAGTATTGAAACCACAGCCATCTTGTCAAACATATGATGGTGCATCATCTCAGTCTGGGTGATATCTCTCCAATGCCAAGCAAACCAGTGATTGAAATATAGAAAATAATCAAACTTGCCCAACAATCCTTTCCTCCCTTTCTCCCTCTTTAGGACAACCGATGGACTTTTGAACATGTTTAAACGTGGGTTCCAACTTTGTGCTTTATTTAGTCTCACGGATCACTTGATAAGTTGAAGAGTTGCCACTTTGTTAGTTTGATTAAATATATCAAATTTTTGTTGGCATTCCATTGAAAATTCCAAGATGACAGAGTTGAGTATAATCAGTGATATTCCCAATAATAGGAAGAGTGAAGAGCGGCCAAACTGGAGCGAGAAGTTCTACTGGAGTATATCTCCAATATTCTTAGTCCGAATAAGGATTAGGATTTAATTGAGTTAAAGTGAGATGATTGGCAATCATATATGTGAGAACAGTGATGAGAACTTCTATATTTTAGCGATAGTTTAATTAATTAATTTTAGCAATTACAATTTAAGTGTGAAGAGGTACTTTAACACGTTTAAACGTGAGGTGCATATTGTAAAACCTCTTCCCAAATTGTTGTTAGTAAGTCACTCTGACTGTTATTTTAAATTTGTCTAGGTGCTACGTTGTGAGATGATGGACTTTAGTGCTATTCGCGTTCTTAATTTCTCAGGAAGCAAGGAAGAATGGCCGAGTTGGAGTAAAAAGCTTTAGACAAAGCTAGACGCTCAGGGACCAAGGATGTCATGTTAAGAAAGGTAGAGATACCTAGTAGTTTTGAAGTAATAGATGAGAAGACAGAAGAAGGAAAGAAGCTCAGGCGGATTATTGAACTCAATGAGATCGCCTTCACGGAGTTGATTTTGTCTATTGATGTCAGCAGTAGCAATGGGAAGATTGCTTTTGGGATTGTCAAGAGTTGCAAGACTAAAAAATTTGAAGATGGCAACGCAGCGCTAGCTTGGGAGAAGTTGAAGAAGAAATATGACCCTGCATGTTATTAAGTCAAGAGATATCATCTGGTTTGAATAAAAGTTATGGAGAGTGGATCAAGTCAAAGGATAGCCTTGAGAAGGTTGAAGATGATTTATCTGATGCAGAATTTGAAAATGATGCCACAAAGGAAGAAACGGAGGCGCCAACCAAAAAAGATAAAACGGTTAAAAATGAGAAAGTCTTGAGAGAAATTTCGAGATTAACAAGCTGGTTCATATTGGATTGCATCACCAATATTCCTTAATCTTAGGGTTAGTTTAGTTAATGAGAGAATAAGCGAGGTAATGTGTTATATGTGAGCACAGTGAAGAGAAGACATTCTAGTTAGCAATAGAACTAATTAATTTTTTTAAAGATTACAATTTAAGTGTGAAGATGCTCTCTAACACATTTAAACGCCAGGTACACACAAGGAGTCCTCTTCTTTTGTGCTAATTGTTGTTTGTTGATAAATTTATTGTTTGTTTAACATTCTGTTCAAGATGTCTGATTTAAGCGCAATTAGAGTTATACATTTCTCGGGAAGATAAGAAGCATTGCCGACCTGGAGTGAGAAATTCCTAGTCAAGGCCAAGCGTTCTGGAATCAAGGATGTCTTGTTAGGTAAGCTACAGATCCCAAAGACTTCAGAAGAGTTCGAGGAAAGTTTTAGAAGAAGGAAGAAGAATTATAAAAAATGCTGACCTCAATGAGTTGGCTTTTACAGAATTAATGCTGTCCATTGACGTAAGTAATAGTAGTGGAAAAATTGCATTTGGAATTTTGAAAGGTTGCAAGATGAAGGATTATGAAGATGGGAATGCAAGCCTAGCCTGGGAGTGGTGCTCTACTGTGAGAAATAGAAAGTAGACACAGATAAAATATAAACTATTTTATTGTTTGTTCTGTTAGTCATGTCTAATCTTTAAACTTCTCTCAAGAGATGCTCTCAAGAGATCTTCGTGATTAAACATGAAGATTCGCAATCTTGTTCTAAGCTTCCTCCCAGCTGCTTAGATAAATTGCTTCAACCTTGTCCATAAGGGCAAGTTTGTTATCCATAAGGAATAGTTAGTTTAGTCCTTCAATTCTTTATAATTAAAGAGTTGTCTTCTAATTTAGATCTTTATTTAGATCATTGTTATAACTGTCTTACTTTAGATCCGGTCCTGGATTGTATTACTCTCCATTTATAAGTAATAGTTATGCCTCACTAAGGTTATCATAGTAAACTTGTGGTCAATACAGGATAGGATAGTTTACTTGTAACTTTCCAAAGGTATATGAGTAAATATAAGGATAAGTTAATCCTACTCCTATTTTCTATGCCCTAACGGTACACGACGTCTCCATATACCAGTACACATACACATCTCTTTAGCTTAACATATTATTATTAAACTGTTATTGCTTACATCCTATTGTGTTAGGGATTTACTTCTTGATCCTAGTAGAGGTAGGTCATTTGCCTCCAAAGTAATACTTAACCAGAGGTTGCCTGAAATGGACAAATTTGGCCTATGTTTACCCCTTCTGATACAACTCCCCTTTGGATCTGAATTGTTCCATTCTTATACACTTTTGTTACTGGATATGGTCCTGTACAAGATGTTGACAGTTTCCGGAGGATTCCGGGCGTCTCTAATAATACTTGGTCTCCAACCTTATACCTGTAAGGTATGCAACTCTTATTTTCTTTTTTTGTTAGACTTATGAATTAAGTCTTGTTTTCTTTTCTGAATTCTATTCCAA
>CAAAJI010000723.1:18262-30063 GCA_900642245.1 Fragilaria radians | reverse complement strand
TCTCAAATGATTATTTGCACCCATGAGAAAATTTTGAAATCTCTTTGTCGTTGTATCCCTTGCATCATCGTTTTCATCATGCATTGAAATTAATTTAGTTGAAAAGAAAGAGAAACAATGAAGCCAAAATCACTTCAATAACAATCATTAATCCACATATAATATATGCAATTTTTACATAAGCGTTCATTATTCACCGAAAACTAAGTTTTTTATTTTGGTGTAGGTTATATATAATTGTTATATTACTGAAAGTTGGCAATTGTCTTGCTATGCAGATTTTTATTTCTTATTTTGCAGAGTAGAAGGAAACTAATGCAACTGTAACTCAACACTTCTCAACGTGAAGAAAAAGACATCGGGCATACAAAACTTAAAAGCAAGTACTCAATTTCTTAAAAATAGAAGGTTGTGATAAACAAAAAGTTAAAAGTTAATCATTTATCTATACAATAATGTGGTAGATGGGCGATGCTTTGTTGATTTTGGAGAAAATGCTTTGTTATGGATGGCTAATGTATAATGTAAATTGTTGTTGAGAAGTTGTTACTTCACTTGATAAAGAAGAAAGGAGTTGAGAAGGGTAACTTGAACTAACAAGTTGCAGAAAAAGTTGTGACTACAAATTAAAAGATTGAACTAGTGCTGGCACACAACTGGTGCTGACTCGCACATTCTCGAATTCCTAATATCCACATTGCATAAACCCTAAAAAGCTAAGCTTTGAATGAACATCAGGAATATTTCCAATCCCCTTTCTTCCTGAAACAAACGCTTAATTACTCTCAAATTTGTTGATACTCCCTAAAAATTTCTGCGCATATTTTTCATAAATATTGTGGTTCACATTCCTTGAAAAAATATAGGAATCATTACCATTTGACTAGGCAAATTTCACCGTTACAATTACGCCAGGTTCTCAGCCATGAAGACTGCACTAATGCTGTTTGACCGCATTCCCAAGCTTTGTAGAGGATAGTACACAATTGTGATTTCCTTCACTCCCTCTGACATTGCCACGTCTTCGGCTTCATTAATTAACAATGTAACCCCTTCCTGGCCCTTGACCTCAAACAGATTTATACTCTCGTCAAATAGATGATAAGACTATGATGCTAATCCAATTCTCTGAGTCTCCAGCCTGATCGCTTTTGTTATACATCATAAGGGTCCATTCTTCTTCTTTTCCCATATCTTGAAGAAGAATACTTTGGTATCTAGAACAAACTTGATTAATTCTAACATTTCCAAGTAGGCAGTTAGAGCTACACCATCCACAGATTAAGATAGTTCTAAGACAACATGTTCAATATCTGGTCGCCAATGTTTGATAAATGGATCAAATTTCCAAAACATTGGTCTCAACATTTTGATCAAGGCATTCCAGGGGTGGTGTTGCTATGTATTCCACTGATTTAATCTCAAAATGTTTCTCCAAGTTATCAAGTTGATGATCTTTATAAGAAGTAGAATTGAACGCATATTGGGGCAAGAGTTACGGTCTACACAGCCTTTGTCTAAATAGAAAAATTGAGAATTTGAATATACTATTATCCACCTATCCGATTTGGATTCAAACAACGTCTGCACTTTATGTTTAAGATCAGACTTGTCTCTCATCACAAAGCTCCAACAGTAATCAGTGAAATCGTCAACAATAAGCGCCCAAAACTTGGCTCCTCCAAGACTTCTTTCCTTAATTGAGCTAATGTCAATATATAAACGCTCTCCAGGTGCATTGCTTCATCCTGACCATACCTTCATTACATTTTTTGACGCGCTTTTGCAATTGCGCATTCTTCACAAGTTTCAAATACTCCAGATGGTTTAATGTCATACATCTTGATAGTTTTGCTGAGTGTTTCTTGACCGCAATGACCAAATAACTTACGCAAATAATTGATATGCAAAGTTGTTTGATTGTTAATTGCAGTGTGAATTAAACCATAATTGATATTCATTGCTGGTAGTGGTTGCATTGAGACACCGGCAACACAACTGTCTGCAGCATTGATTGTGCGATCAAATGTCAATCTCACGTGCTTGAGAGTCAAGCTAACAATGTTAGCGTCATTGCTGATGATAAAACCTTTCTTAAGGGCTTTGTGCAGGCAAAATAAATTGACACAGAGGTTTGGCACGAACTTCACGTCATTTATTGACACAACAAACTTTTTTCCATCAAGTTGAGTCACCTCACATTTTAAGTTCCCAATTTTGGTTGCACGCATAGTATCACCATTTCCAATCTTTATGGGTTCATCTATATCCCTTACATCCGTGAGCCCTTCCATCGACCGGCAGAAGTGGTTACTTGCACCACTGTCCAGAATCCAAATGTCAGTTGCAAAACTTTCTTGCATCATGATCGATGTAAATGCAATTTTGATTCTGATTACTGTGATTACTTGTATCATCGTTACGATTCATTTTATTTTTAAGTTTAAGGCAGTTACCCTTTTCGTGACCTGACCGACGACAATAAGTGCAGTATGAATTATTGTGTGATATTCTTTGCGAATAGTGATGATTACCACCGCAATTTCCGCTGTTCTGACCGCCATTTTGAATTTTGTTTTTACAATCCTTTGCTTTATGACCGATCATACCACAATTTCTACATTTTCCTTTGAATTGATGACTGAAAAAGGCAACATCTTGATTGTAATTATCTCCACCGTCTTCATTTTGTTTTTCAGTCAATCTTTCAAACCTAAGGTTTAAATCGTCGCGAATTTCATCAATGGTTAATGGATTTAGCTCATCAGTGATCCTCTTTTCCATCATAGCCAATTGTAAGTCATAATCTTCAGTCATGTTGTTCAAGATATGAAAAATGAATTGGTTATCCGTGATGTTAGATCCAAGTTCATCTAACCTCATCCTATATTCTTCAAGTTCAGTAATCCAAATGGCACATTGTCTGAACTGTTTTCTAGTTTTACCAGAGAGGGAGCAGATGTAGGCTCAAACTTATTTCATAACCTCTCTGATGCCGTGCTTGCGTTGCCGTCTGCATAATCCTTATTTTTGCAACCCTTCACCAAATTAAAAACAACCTTACCATTACTTGACTTATCATCAATAGATAAAATTAGCTCGGTGTATGCTAATTCATTCATTTCAGCTGCAATAGATAGCTTCTTTCCTTCCTCCGATTCCGAATCATAATCTTCATCAGTCTTAGGGATCTTAACCTTTCCCAACAATACATCCTTGAAGCCATAGCGTTTTGCCTTGGCTAAGAACTTCTCGCTCCAGGTTGGCCGTTCTTCATTCTTTCCGTAGAATGGAATGACTCGAATAGTACTGAGATCAGTCATTGTAGGCGTAAACGCTGAAATAAATGTAGATGTAACTTAAAAGAGGAAGAGACAACTTCTTAATAACTGTAGATAACTCTTTAAGAAGACTAACTGGGTACCCACGTTTAAACGTGTTGAAATAGTCCAAAGAGGTTACAAAGGAAGGAAGAAAGAAGGAGATAAAAAGAAAGGAAAGGATTCCTAAAAAGTTGTGATTATATATATTTATAAAACTAAAGAGTTGATCGAAAGGGATATTTCCAACACATATCTCATAGCGCATCATGAAATGCAAGCCCAAGCTTCAAGAGTAATGGCAAACGAAATTTTTTTATCGTGGCTCGCAACCTAGAATGACTTCGTTCAAACATAGGGATATTGGTTACCCCGAGTCGATCTTAAATCTATTTTATTTAACAAACAAGCCGCAAATAGGTACTCATTGCCTTGTAAAGTCTCGAAATAGACACCTCTGCTTTGCCTGTTAAATGTTTAAAAATTACCCAACGTCTAGCAAAGAATCAAACAGTTAACGAGTCGAAAGCTGGATTTCTTATGGAATGCAGTAGTATTTTTTTAGGTATTGACCACAGAATTGTACCTAAATATACCTGGCCTACTGCATTGCTCCCAAAAAAATTCACACTTCCCAAACAATGGAGAAACCAATCGAACTCGAATACCCAATACCAACCCCAGTTAGATGGGATAAATTAGCTCGGAACAACGTTGTCGATGAAACTTTAGCTCCATTGATCAAGAATCATGAAGCCCCTTTGTCGATTAACGTGGAAGACGTTGAAAAATCGCTTCCTCGTTCAACTTTCATCATTCTTTCAGAATCAGAAGAGTCTTGCATGCGAAAGACTTTTCTGATGGATAAAGCTTTCGAAGAAGGACGTAATCAAACTCTTGCAGCTTTGACTCAGTGTCATGGAATGAATCTAAAGCGTTATTCCCCCCCTAAAGAATCATCACGCCCCTTCGCTACAGATAAGATCGTATCCTTGACTCAAGGTTGTAAATCGGATCAGAAAACCACCAATAAGCATCAGGAAAAACAAATAAATGAACTAGACTGGCCAATGTATTTAGCTCTGCGCCGCAACAAATGCAATCGGAAATATATTGACGTATCTTCATGGGACGATCCGGTAGGAATGTGTGGGATTCGAGGTGGCGTGATCGATCCATTCCCAGAAAAGTTGCATCGAATGCTATGCGATGTTGAAATGAATGGGAAGGATGGTGTTGTATCATTCTTCCTTCACGGTCGGGCTTTTTCCGTGAACAATAGGGAACGATTCGTTGAAGAGATTTTACCTAAATACCTCGGATTAAACCGTTTTAGCTCATTTCAAAGGCAGCTTAATCTTTATGGATTTGTAAGAATCCGCTCAGGTCCTGATAAAGGGGGATACTACCATGAGCTCTTTCTGAAAGGTCGGCCTCTACTGTGCAGCTACATGAGACGCGTCAAAAATGTCACATCTATAATACAAAATGAGACATCACGACGGTCCAAAGCCCCTGATTTTTACCGAATGAAGCCATGCTTACTTCAGATCAAGGGTACAATTCATAAAGATGACAGTAATATTATCGATCAAGAGATTAGTAATGTTGTTGAAAAAAAATCTGTTGAATGAAAATTTTGGGAAATCAAGATGACCATATTGAAATTCATGAATAGTCGGTGCATGATTTTCAAGTATTGGGCAGGAAGGTCTAGTATTGAAACGTCCTCATCACCCAATCTATTGAAATCTATTCCAGCTATCATTAGTCAACATTACGTAAATCAAACGTGAGAATCAACCATATGCTGGTTATATTCGTACTTGACTGCCACCATAGCACTTTAACTTTTTTGATTATGCTTACATTGCTTCTTTTCAATATCAAGCAGTCCTAATTGTCATAGTGTGCATTTCCCAATGACATTCTCCAGTACGCAGATGCGCTACATCATATCTTTTGCAACATCATTCCATACTGCTTTGCCGTTTTAAATTACTTTTTGATCATTTCGTATGTTAAATATTTGTTTGCAAGAGTTATGCCTCATAATGCAATGGTAATTGAAACATGCTGTCAAGAAACTTCAAAATGATTGGATAACATGAATGCAAACACGTGATAAACTTTATTTTAGCTCACAATTACCTGAACAACTTATTTCTATCTTCCTAACAAGGTGCCTAGGGCTTAGTGCCTCAATGTAAAGCTTTTTGGTAATGATTCCTTATACGTTAAAGACCAAAATACTTTTCTAATCCTGAGTCAGATACATAGAAGAGAGAAGGCCTGATTCAGATTCACTAACCAAAACTAAAACTAATAACTAATTGATCTGTGACTTTGTGATCACTACTATAGATACTGTAGATAAATGTACCGTACGTAACTTAGAAATATTAATCAAAACACAATATTATCGACAGATATTATTAGAATAGTTGCCAGTTCCCATTACGCTTTATCACTACGGCAGCAGAGATCCATCCAAAGTTTAACCAACCTGCATTTTTTGTTTCCGTAACATTGGACTCTTACTTCATTGCTGATTTTAATGTTTATGTTATGTTTGTTCTTCATCATTGATTTCAAAGCTTCTTCAATTTGGTTTAGTTTGGAACTGGCGGATGATACATTGTCATTGTTGTTTTTCACAGTGACATTGTTGTTCTCTTCACGAGTCTTTTTGGAGACAGAACGGGTTGTGTATCTAGGTATTTAATTATTTTTTATTTTTATCTTTTTGTTTATCACTGTTACCGGTTTGATATTCCAATCGTTGTTTGCAAATCACCCTGTATTAGGCCGTCAAATGGCCACAATTGCCGTGAATCTCGCAAAATTTGTGAGATTGCAAGATTTTGTTTCCAGCGTCAGTCCTAGTCTTGGATACTGATGTAGGATTTCGATTTTTTATTATGGTTTCAATTTCTGCTATCATTGGGTTTGCTGTATTGTCAATGCATCTACCAGTACGGTATGGTTGGAATCTTAATTAATTTTCGAATCAAATCTTTAGTAACTTTAGTTCTAGTTCTTCATCCTCTGAGCTCTGACTCAGATTCAGTTTCCGTAGTCTTTAGTTTAACTTATAAGGAAATTCATTGTATCAACAACAAAGCTATAGTGCCGTAAGGCACAGTAAATTTACTCCTCGACCTAATAGAATCCGTTTCGTTTCTGATCCGTCAGACCATTCATTTCCTTGTCAACATGAGTTCCGCAAACTGCCCTTTTTCTATCTTCCCGAAGAAAGGAGACCTTGATTCCACACAACAAAAGGATAGATATGTCACCATTGACATTCCTCTTGATCCCAACAATCCCAACTCCCAGAAGATCACTCACGAATATCACAAACTAAACTCAACCAAAGTTGAAGAAGTTCTCGAATTGTTTTGCACCTTCGACAAAATTCTGAAAACTTTGGCCTTGCCAAGAGGCCTTCAACAATTTTGTCTTATCCCAGCAATGACTGCTGCTGTTTGTGAACAGATCAATATTTGCCGCTTACACCCCGCATCTCCACGCTCCAATTAGGGAAGCAAGTGCCATTCGGTGAACCGTCCTACCGTATCTTTAGGTTAGTTACCGTACCTTTAGTTTAGTTTAGTCCACTAAGATCTGACTCAGATCTTCTTTAGTTCCTGAGCTCTGACTCAGCGTTAGGTTACCTATAGGTTAAAGACATAAAAGGATTCATTACATCTATTTTATAAGCTATAGCGCCGTGAGGCAGAAGCTCAAAGAATTCAGAGGAGAATTCAGAGCCGTTATCAAAGATGGCAGCACAGGGTTGTAGATAACAACAGAACCATTGTTGATCCACAAGCAACGGAATGTCTTCTGAACGATTAGATGAATAAGGGCAAAGTTCCGTCCAACGGGTGGAAACATCAATAATGGAAAGTCCCTGGATGTGGCGTGTGACACCATTGATATCATTGAAGACCACGGACCAAAAAGGTCAATTTGAATGACTTCTCAGGGGTTGTATGTAGATGGAGTCCAGTTCCGGAAGAATACCATACTTTTTGGAGGGATTTTTGAGATTTTTGCAGATTTTATATATTTTGACATATTTGCGGACCAATCGTTCCATGTGATTTGCATAGAAAACAAAGGAAATTGCTTTGTATGTTTGATCTTGGCCATGGTGGTTTAAGCTAGTGTAGTACCATCCAATGATCTCTTTGAGCAGTTCAGCATCAAGGACTATCTTGCTTTTACAATGAATAATGGGGAGACCATTGCAATGAATGGTTTTATAATGTGGACTGGCAAGTTTCTGGCTTAAGTTGTTGAATGATTTCTGAGAATCATAGATCTTGTCAAAGGTTGCTAGGAATAAGGTTGTTTTCATGGTAGTGTTTTCTTCATACTGCGTGGTAGATACTTGAACCATTTGGAAAGATAAATTCGTTATAAAATAAAATTAAGCTATAAATTATTATTTTGTGTAAGTTGTGAGCCTATAATTTAATTTACTATTTGCTATCTTAGCGATAAAGAAGATCGCTATATTTACCGTTGCAAACTCTTTTCTGAACCGTTAAGATGTGCCAAAGATATTCTAACATATATCTTAACTTCTCTAACGTACCAAAGATTTAACAATCAATGATCTTGTTTAGCGAGTTTTAGATATCCTTGATAAAAGTAACTGAAAAAATGACAATGAAGAGTATCTATAACGAATAAAACGGAATAATAGTTAAAGTTCCAAAAATATCCTTCGTAATGTAGGATTCGAACCCAGAGCATCGCGATTACTTGACAGTACTCAACCAGTCCACTTCCAACTGGTAACACTAAAATATATAAACTATCACAATATCTTTCTACTCCCCTAATATCTGACGGTACATCTGATCACAATAAAAATAAACCTCCTCCTTCCTTGAACATCTAACATGTAAATGTTTTTTTTGTGTAAATATATCCTAATCACTAAATATCCTAAAATAGAAATAAACTTTCATTTTTTAATGTCAGGGACACGGAACAACCAATTTTTGACCAGATAATGAAATTTTTCATTACTTAAGGGCTTTGTCAGGATGTCACTGACATTTTCATCACTTTTTACATATGCAAACCTCATCACTTTAGCCGCAACAGCTTCTCGGACACGATGGTACGCGATCGCATTATGCTTTCTCTTCAAGACACTTGAAGGAACTGAAGTATTTAAAACCACTGACATATTATCTCCTAGCATTAGAGTTGGGCCATCTAAATCCAAACCTAATGACCTCAACATGAACCTTACTTCCAATATGAGTTCTGTGGCATTCCTAGACGCTACTAACTCCGAACCATAAGTTGAAGTCTCTACTGTCTTCTGACGTTTAGACACCCACCTGATTGGCGTATTATTCAACATCATAAGTATACCTGTGATGGATCTTCTTGTTACTAAATCATGTGCATGATCTGCATCCACATAGACTGTCATCCGGACTTTTGGTCCCTTTGACATAGGAAGGTCGTTTGGAATTTCTTCTTCAGCATCTGGATAGAAATCCTTCCAATTAGGGTGATCCTCGACAGGGTATACGGAGTGATCTGGATATGCTGTATCAATAATAAGCCTCCCCTTTGGAAAGGTCTTAAGGTAAGCTAGAATTCTCTTAACAGCTTTCAAATGGCCTTCTCTAGGTGACATCTTGAATCTACTCATAGCAGATGTAGCATAGGCAATATCAAACCTTCCCAAGGCAATTATCCAAATACAACATCCAATTAGCTGAATCTTCCTCGGTACATAATGGTGTGTCATCTATTTCTGGATGATACCCTTCACTCATGGGAGTCTTGATGGGCTTTAGCTCCTTGCCAAAAAGGTTTTCAAACTTAGGAATGACATTCTGGATATAGGTTCTGGCTGAGATAGCTAATCCTAAGCCTTGGTTCTTCCATGCATCACCAAGGAATTCCACATTTCCACCTAAATAGTACTCAGGAATAACTACATTCTTCAATAAGTATATCCCTTCTAAGGACTTAATTACTGCCATGGGAATAAGAATAGCATTCACATATGTAGCTACATTTTCAGAATGTGATGTTTTATCTATCATCCATAAGTCCGGGTCATGCTTATTCTTTTGAATCCTAATCTGAGTAATGATTCTGCTAAATGTTCATGAAATCTTGCGGCAGAAGTCTTCAATCCATATAATGACTTATTGATGATTAGACTCCTTCCACATAATCTTGCACCAAACTCTGGACCTGCAGTAATATAGACCTTCTCCTTGGATTTACCATGCAAAAAGGCATTTCCAATATCACATGCACAACAGGAGAGTCCATATAATTCTCCTAAGAAAAACCTAATTCTTACAGTATCCATTCGTACAACGCCTGAATAAAAATCTTCTTTGTCATTGACCGTCCAATTACCACCTGCGACCAATCTTGCTTTGTGTCTTAAGTCATATTTGACATCAAATACTATATGATATGGAATCTTTTGATATCCCTTAGGTATGTCCTCCCCTGAATCAAGCAAGTACTATGAATGTCTCATAATCAGTAAGTTGTTTAAGATCTGTCTTAGTAGCCTCTTCCCATAGATTATTACCGTTTTTCTTCTCTAAGTTGATAGCATTCTTGATTCCCTTGGGAACTTGAATTCCAAATTAATATTTGATGGTTGGACTTGATGAAGCCTTACATACCCTAGTAATTTCCATAGGTGTTTTGATCTTACAATACCGTATAAGATGACAAAAAGGCATTCTATTAAGAAGGTTTTGGTCCCTTGCAAGCGAGATGACTGGTGTAGGGTTGCTGAGATATAATGCAAAGACATCCACCCATGACTGTGACTTGTTAATATCATTCCATTCTACTAGACATTTATGATTTGTACTTGTGTTCATACCTATTTCTTTGCAATACTTGAGCACCTTGGTACATTCCCATGACCTATCATTGTCATCCTCTGACATGTCCAGTATATGCAGTTGATGTATACGATCTAGTTCAGTTTGAGACTTAGATCCCATCAAAGCAGTATGATATATTTGACACTGAGTAGCTCCTAATTGAAGATCTAACATTTTGAAGTTCTCATGACCTTTAAGCATAGCTGCATCATACAAAGGGAAGAAGACTTCTTGACTGCTTGAGTTACAGATGGCTTGTAGCTTTGACCTAGTCCTATTTCCAACATTTTGGTCCAAATGACCTGTTTTGGATCTTGTTCTGTTTGGCACATCATCATTCTGCTTCCTTGTTTTCTGTTTAGACTACCTATTTCTAGGAAGATTACATGGCATCATATCTAACTTATTAATCATTTCTTGGACATCTGGCTTAAACGATACTCGTTTGTTTCAATGATTGGCATCTGCTGCAGACCTGACAACACTTCTGTGTAATACTGTGCTTAGATCATTCTTCAAGATCTTGAATGTCAGTTTGTCTCCTACATTGTCTGCAAAACCTACAAAGTGTCCAGGTTTCTAAGTGGTTTCAGGAAATTTCGAAAGAGGATCTAAATACAGAACAGGTTCAAACCAATAAAACATTAGGATATGGGAGATATCTGGTGTCCACCCCTTGAGACTTGTTCTGGTATTTGACGGGGTGCACTTAGATTATGGACATGGGCCAAATAATCTTGTGCCAGAAACCACATGGTATCGGGTGCACCAGTTTTATCTAATAATACTTGAGCATATGATTTTAAGTATTTAACACCATTTAGCTCTGCAGGGTTCTGCCATGGGATGTGTGGCTCTGTCCATTGATCAGCAATGACTAGATCTCTATGGATTTGACAAACTCTCTGACTCATTTCAGATTTTGCAGTATCTCTTCTGAGTGCAGATGGTATACCGTGTTGCCTGATAAAATCAAGGTAGACATCTGGAAATTCAGACTCAGTCTTCATTCCTGCTACATATAACATCTTGGAAGTCATACCAACGAAGACTTATGCACAATGGCATCCTTCAATAGACTTGGTAGAAGAAAAATAAGTATCTGTAGCAATAACTTCATTTAACCTCTTATATCTTAGCATTTGAAACCGACTTTTAAGGTGGCATCACATAGGATAACGAACAGTAGACTTGGCTAATTGTGTAGTTTGTCTTATGCTGTATGACATCATGTGGCCTAAATGCAAAATAAGGTGACAATCTTTCATAATCAATCTTGCTGGGTAGTGCCTTACTGTAATGAGGATCTACATTTACTAAGATGGAATTATCAATATTAGTCTTTTGTACTGTGTCAGCATAGAAGATTAGATAAGCAGGCTTTCCTGGGAAAACATCAATTTGTGATTTGGAAGGGTCATAAAAGGACAATGTTTGACTTCTAGCAGTAGGATCTAGACAAATATTGTAACTTTCAGTGTCAATGACTTGCTGATAAAACTTGTCTGCCATTTGATCAGAAAATGAGGACGGATTCCATGGAGTATCTGTTACTCCCCACGGGAGTACTTCCGGGTTCCAA
>CAAAJI010000722.1:10403-24931 GCA_900642245.1 Fragilaria radians | reverse complement strand
TTGAATCTGAAGAACTTAGTGGTAATGCTGAAGTTTCCCATCATCTAAATATGAAGGGCAACTCCCCCGGAAAAGCGACAATTACGTTTGACTCTGGCATGGATAGAAATCTAGAACTTATTGTGACATCTTCAGTGCCAGAGGCTACCCTCTTGAGCAATGTGGGTACAGAGATGTCGTTTCAGTTGCCGATTGGCGCTTCTGCAAAATTCACTTCTATGTTTGAAAAGCTTGATCAAGAAGTGGAACAATCAAGGATTGTAACATATGGTGTTAGCATAACTACTCTTGATGAAGTTTTCTTGTTAGTTGCCAGAGGAGAAACTGGTGAAAAGGTTTCACTGATGTCCTCTTCCGATTTGCACAATGGAACATCAATGATTGATAGTGGGGACAAGAGTTATCGTTCTCAAATGGATTTGGAGAGCTCTGGCCTTTTCATCCGTCACGTTCAAGCGCTATTCCGAAAGCGAGCATTGAACTTCAAGCGAGACAAGAAGGCTTGGGTCTGTTCAACTCTCTTACCATCGTTTATGGTCCTCGTTGGCTTTTTACTTTACAAATTTGCAAGTCCTGACCGTAATCTCGATTCCCTTGAACTCTCTATCAATTCTTTCAATCCATCAATTCGCAGTCAACCTCGTAATCCTATACCCTTCAATGAGCCTGGGACGGACTTTACCTGTCAACCGGGTAGATGTATGGTAGCATTCAATGGATCTCTGCTGACTGCTTTGATAAAGGGAAATACAAATGAAACTGATATATTCACCTTCTGTGGGCTTGGCTTGAACGGAAATGTTAATAGCTCTTGTTCCATTAGTGAATCTAGCAATATTATGGGACACTTATCTTCTTTCGGGGCTGAAGGAATTCCTCAAAACAACTCAGACATCTTTTCTAGCTCGTTGAACATATTCGAATCCAGCATGATTTATGAAGGGACTCAATTCGGTGCATTACAGTTCACACGTGATAGATTCAGCCAGACTGATGGCCAAAATTACTCATCCCTGGCAGTAAGCCGATGTAAGCAGTTCCTTGCACTCATTCCACAGCCATTCTATAAAGAAGAGTATTGTGACAGGTATGGTGGTGTGGGTTATGTTGTGAACTACAACTACACAGCGCTACACTCCTCTTTGATTTTCCAAGCTCTTGCGGATGAATCGCTCATGAGAGAAGCGACAAAAGATGATGAGTTGACCATCTCAGCCAGTGTCCATCCACTTCCTCTCACTAAAGCAGAGGTCAGTTTGGGTAAGGCTGAAGATGCCTTCAATGCATGGTTCTTGGTTGTATTGTCATTCCCTTTCATTGCTGGAACATTTGGAACCTTTATTGTGAACGAAAGGTCCACCAAAGCAAAGCATTTGCAGACAGTTGCGGGGGTAGAACCGATTTCCTATTGGACATCCTCCTATCTCTGGGATGTCATGAATTATCAACTGCCTCTTGTAATCACCATTATTTTGATGTTTGCGTTTGACGTTGATGCATTTACCACCAGTGAACGAGGTGTTGTCGGAGGAACAATTATCACATTAATCTTGTATGGTCCTGCTGCTGCCGGATGCACGTATTGTATGACATTTGCTTTTTCATCTGCTTCGATGTGCAACTTATTTGTCATTATTTTCAACTTTATTATTGGCATGGCTGGACCCTTAGTAACTTTTATCCTTCGTATCATTGGAGACCCCAGCTCATCAAATAATCCCAGCTTGATCACTGCTGCAACGGCAGTTGAGTGGATCCTACGTTTCTTCCCCTCTTTCAACCTTGGGAGTGCTTTGCTAAAGATTACCAGCATGCAAGCGATAGAGGCGTTTGCGGGAAGGCCAATTACAGTTTGGGATGAGAAAGCAATTCTCTACGAAGTCATCTTTCAGGCCATTTGGTGTGTTGTTTACATCATTCTTGCAATGAATATCGATCGTTGGTCAACAAATCCAAGGATTGTGGGAATTTGGCAAACTTTCTTACGCGCAATATCATGTCGTTGGTTGTGTATGAGTCAAAAGCGAAACTTAGAAAATGCAACTAACACTGCAACTCTTGATGAAGATGTGATTACGGAGAACAAACGTGTCGCAGCGGGAGATGCGAACGATGACTTGATTGTGATTGACAAGCTTACGAAAATCTATGACAATGGCAAAGTGGCAGTCAATGATCTTTCCCTTGGAATTCCTCCCGGTCAATGTTTCGGCTTACTCGGAATCAACGGTGCTGGGTAAGTCATGCCTAAAACAAGTATATTTGATATGCATTCTTGTTCAACGCAATCTAATGATTTACCATATTTTTCTATCAGGAAAACAACTACTATGGGAATATTGACGGGCGAATTTCCACCGACCAGTGGTGATGCCACTCTGGCAGGATTCAGTGTTACACGAGAGCCTCAAAAGACTCGTCGTCGAGTTGGTTACTGTCCACAATTCGATGCTCACTTCTCGAACATGACAGGACGAGAACATGTGGAGCTTTATGCTGCAATTAAGGGTGTTCCCTCCAATTTAGTTTCGAAGGCCGTGGATCAGAAATTGGCAGAATTGGGCTTGAGTGACTTTGATAGTAAACGAGTAAGCTCCGGTTACAGTGGTGGCATGAAGAGAAAGCTTAGTGTTGCATGTGCCACCATTGGACAACCGCAATTGGTGCTTTTGGATGAGCCCTCTACCGGTATGGATCCTGTTGCCAGGAGAGATCTCTGGGCTGTAATTTCCGAGATGGTAACTGGTGGTTCGATTCCAGATGAAGAGCGTACCAGTGTAATTTTGACTACACATTCCATGGAAGAATGTGAAGCTCTATGCCCAAGAATTGGAATTATGGCCAATGGACGTCTGAGCTGCTTAGGATCTGCACAGCATTTGAAGACTCGTTTTGGTCAGGGATTCCAAGTTGAATTGAAAACAAAGATTGTGGACCAGGCTGATGAAGATTATTTGGATATTTTGAGAAATCTCACGTCATTCTTGGGATCGTCGCAAGATACTGAAGCGGGTATTATTCCCGAAGTTCATGTAAATCTTGCACAGGCTCAAAGTGCATTGAGAAACCTAACAAATGACGATTCCTTATCCAACAAAGTCACACTCGAGGACCCCACAGGCTATGTGATATTCAAGGCTGCATCATCTGCATTGGGTTGTTCCTTGGAAGAATTGGCATCCTTCGCATGTTCCGAACTCCGAATGGTTGCACTGAATAAATTTTTCGAAAGTTACTTTCCTGTGTTTGTACTGCGTGAGCGACAGGATACCAAGGCTCGATATGAAGTGGCTTCTGCCGGAGTACGAATCTCGTCCATCTTTGCCAAACTTGAGGCTGAGAAGGATAATCTTCGGTTATCCGATTACGGTGTATCCCAAACATCTCTGGAACAGGTTTTCAATATTCACGCGGCCGAAGCTGAGAAATTGAAACATGGAGGTAACGATTCGTAAAGTTCGTCGTCGCAAGGAAAAGTGTTTGTATTGTTGTTGAAAAATGGTATTCAGTTGTTTTACATTATTAGGTGAAGTCTTTGGCATCGCAGTGTAATAGGATGTAGATTTTGATGAAAGCGCATTTTAGATTTTCCTCTAGAGTGTGAATTCTTGTTGTTGCACAATTAAACCTTTTACGCATTTCATTTAATGCTAAAACTCTATTTCCAAAAATGAATTGTCTGAATTCATGGTGTTGTACAATTGCATTTTTTAGGTATATCATTTAATATTCTTAACTTCCTGCTTTATTTCCAAAAACAAGCTGTTCTCATCTTGACACTGTGCGCTTTGGTGTCATCTTCCTCCGCCATTCGGATAACGCCCAATTCTGGCTCAGCTGTTGAAATCCAATAGCGTCAAGAATCTCCCAGTTGTACTATACGTCCTAGAATCCAATCACTTGGCCGAAAGAATGAATCCCTGGGGGTTCAACAGTCGAAGAGGATGATGTTGATGATGACTAGACATCCTCACGTTGAATTATACCTTATGGAAGAAAATTTCCATCCATAATAAACTCTGTAATCCTCCCCATCCTCCTCCGCCTCCTCCTTCATCCAAGAGGACCTGATGCTGCAATGTGAAACATGAAACGTTGACGAGATGAGTCGTGCCACGGCTTGGAAAGATTCCCTTGGCATCAAGGCCTTTTTGGTATGTGAAAGATTCCTCCTGGAATTTGAATTAGTGTAGTAGGTTTGGCAGTGACTCCATAGTTCCAAAACATCAAATGGGAACCCAAACCCATTGCCAAAACTCGGGTATTGGCATGGGCATAATTCAATCCAATAACATTTTAATGTTATTAACTTTTCTGCTTTATTTCCAATGTTCCCATCGTGACGCTGTAAGTTTAGCACGCTTTCGAATTGATTCATTGGTGGCATCTTCCTCCACCATTCGGATAAGCGCCCAATTCTGGTTCAGCAGTTGAAATCCAATAGCGTCGTGAATCTCCCGATGATACTATATGTCCTGTTAGAAACGACTAGTGACTGGATAAGAAGCACAACTAAATAACTCTTTCCAGATCACGACAGCATAATATGAATCAAAAACTTTGCCGCCATGAACTTTGCCACTGACAGACAAAATACTCCAAAAAGTAAAGTCTTTATAATTCCTTTTTATACGACTTTTACAATCATAACTAGAGTGTTCTAGCATCCTTTGAAGTACATTTGTAGAAGACCTAGTTGCTGTTTAGATAAGCTAATGTGATGGACAACAAGATAAACTGAATCAACCAGGGTAGTATTCCAACTTTTGATGGCAGTGCTCGCAAGTATTCAATATGGTGGACTAAGTTTACTGCATTTGCCGCAATTAATGGACTATCTGAGGTTATTAGAAGTGAACCAAGTCCCTACCTGCCTGAAAGTTGTTTCATTGAAATCAATTCAAGTGATGATGATGGAATGATTCGGTTTCAGACAACGAAGTTGAATGATCTTGCAATGCCCTGGTTTACCATGGCTTTTATGAAAGAAGGAATTATGTGATTGGTTAGCAAGGTAAAAACCAAGGAATGGCCTGATGGATTAGCTTATCTTGTAGTTCGTGAACTGAACAAGAAGTATATACCACAAGATATCCTTTCTCACGTTGAGATGCAACAGAGACTGAATCGGGTGCAAATGAAAAAAGTTAGTGACCCTGCAGTATTGTTTGAAACTCTGGCTGCAATTGAAGACCAATATGAGTGGGAATGATTGATGAATCAGATCTCATTGCCATAGTTCTTGATTTAGCTACTGATGATTAGCAGGCTGTTTTGACAGCAGAACAGAGTTCAAAGGGTGAAGATCTGACATTTAATGACTTGGAGATGAAAATGAATCAACATTATAGACAGCTCAATCAGAGGAAAAATATGAAAAAAATGACGACAGCAAGATTCTTCTGATTGGAGCCAATGGTACCTGCTATAACAGTGGAAAGAATGGCCATATGGCCAATAAATGCCCTGCCCATGAAAAAACAAATGGAACAAAAGATGATAAACGTACCTCAAAGAAATGCTTAAATGGTAATATGAAGGGTCATTTGGCAAAAGACTGCTGGTTTAAGGAGTCTAATAATGATAAATGTCCATCAAACTTCAAAATCAAGGAGTTCAAGCAAAAAAGTGAAGAAGCTACATTGATAATTGATAACAATAACAAAAACATCAATTTACAGGAGTACTTACTGGGAACAACAGATAATGAGAACATAAGGAATGATACGGATATGTGGATAGCTGATACGGCAGCAACCGCACATATGACATCACATCGTCAGGGTCTAGTGAACCTTTGAAAGGTAACTGATGGAGATAAAATAACAATGGGCAATGGAACCTAAGAAAAAATTGAAGAAATAGCTGATGTAATTGGCAGTGTGAGAATTGGAACCAGGGATAAAAGTGTTAGAATTCATGATGACACAATCATCAAAAATAGAAGATTTAGCTTGTTCAGTCTTAGCCAAATGCTATCAAAAGGACGGGAGGTGACTGGTAGTGATGACAGCATAACAATCAAGAAAGGTCACCAGATGATCTCATTCAATGACAAGAAATACACAAAACGAGTGTGCTGTTATCAGAATTGTCCGAGGAGGCAAGTTTTGTGGAGGAACACATGATGTTAACCCTGTAACAATGACTGTGAAGCAGGCTCATAACAAGTTAGGTCACATTTCCTTTGAAAAAAAAAATTGCCAAGCAAATGGGGTGGATCCTAACAGATAACATAACCATATGTGAGGCCTCTGCAGAGGCAAAAGCCAGGCAGAAAAATATCAAGCAAACAAAACAGATGCTGCTGATTGATGGCAAGAAGGAAAATTCTGGTTGAGTTCACTTTGAAATAAGTTCCGTGCAAAATAATGGATCAGCTGAAGTAGAATCAACATACAATCCATACTGGCAAATAATGGTTGACAAATGCACCCAAATGAATTTCTCTTATTTTTTGTTACAAAAAGTGGAATGGTAGAATCTACATGCACGTTGATATACAATTTAAAAGAAGCTGGAAAAGATATTGCTAGCATCAGATGTGATGATGGTGGGGAGAATAAAGCATTGGAGCAACGCATAAACAGTTTGGACTGGAAGCTAAAAGTCTTTGGCGTTTCTTTTCAAAGAGATTAACTCGTTAAAGAAACAATTGAACACCAAAGGCACTAATTCCAAGAAAAGGAAAGTGGAATATCTCCTTTCCACAGAAATAAATCTAACCACTAGTAGTGATGAAGATGAGAATTACTTCCCATTCTTTTCTAGTTTAAATAGAACCAAAGCAGCTAAAGTAAATACATCACATCCAACTTCTGAGCTGGTTGTAAGCTTCCAAATTAACAATGAGGAACATTTGTTAAGAGCACTGGCAGATACAGGAGCCAGTAGCAGTATTATCCTTGAAGTTTATACTTCACAACAATTCACCAAAACTGACAAAAGCAATAAAACCACATGGAGTACCATGGGTGGTCAGTTTACAACTGATAAAACTGGATTAGTAACCTTTTGCTTCCAGAATTCAATTTCAAGAAACAAATTTCTTGGTCATTTCATGTTGATGACCGTTCTAAGTCATCAAGCATATATGACATGATCATTGGCCGAGATCCAATCACCTGGTCAAAAGAATGAATCCATGGGGGGATCAACAGTCAAGGAAGATTATGTTGATGATTTGACATCCTCACAACAAATCATACCCTCTGGAAGAAAATTTCCACCTGTAATAACACTCTGCAATCCTCCTCATGCTGCTTCATCCAAGAGGACAGATGCCACAATGTGAACTACCACATGTGACAAATGCAAACGTGGCACAAGACAAATTACCAATTGTTGATATGATATTATTTGATGAAATGCTGGAGGATGAAACAATGATGTTGTTGATGATTATTGTACCTTATTATACACTGGTGGGATACCTTTTCTGGTAATCCAGTAACCCAGATATTCAATCTGCTCAGCAAAGAACTTTGATTTAGATGCATTGACTCTCATACCAGCAGTTGAGAGTTTTGCTAGTACCATCTCTAACTTAGTCAGGTGGTCTGCAAAATTGCCATCTGTTAGAATTAACAATCATCCAGATATGTTTTGACATATTCCAAATCTTGGGTCAGTTTTGACATGACATTTTGGAAAACATCTGGGGCTATTTTGATGCCTAAGGGAAAGCGTTTGTACTTATATTCTCTCCAGGGAAATATAATTGTACAAAGCTTTTGGGCATCCGTATCCAATTTGATATGGTAGTAACCCATGTTCAAATCCAGAGCCATGGCAAAGGTAAATCCTTCCATGGATCTGATCATGTCCCCAATTTATGGTGTTGGGAATGAATGACATTGAAGTAATGAATTGAGTTTTCTGAAATCAGAAACAACTCTTATAGTTCCATTCTTCTTGGCAATTGCAAATGTTAGGGAGACCCATTCAGAAGTATAATCTTCTTCAAGGACCCCAATGTCCACCAACCTTGCAATTTCTTTGCGTTGTCGTTGCTCTACTGATCTAGGAACAGTTTTAGGCCAAGCATGTACTGGCTTAAATCCCAGGTCTATCAAGTTTGGACTAATGGGAGCCATGTTGAATTCTCCTAATGTGCCATCAAAGAGATGTTCATATTTTTGGAGTACTTGGAGTAACTGGCATTGTTCCTCTTCATTGAGGTTTTCACAAGCCTTGGTGACTTCTTCTAGGATTGCAGGCTTATATTCTGCATCTAGGATCTTGGTGGAATGAGAAAACTCACCCATAAGACTCTGAGGTTCATTTGCAGTCAAATAAATCTCAGTAATGGCCTTCTGAAAATTCAGAGAGCCTCAGTCTTTCATTGAGATTGTATCATTGTCCCATGTGACAGTTTTATCATTAAAATTAAGCATAATACCTAATTTTCCGAGAAGATCTCAACCAATGATCATTCCATATGTGTCCCATGGCTTGGATCGGTCATCAATATGAAACTCCCAAGTAATTTGTTTCTTGAGATTGAATTCTGGCAGCACAAAGCTTACCAATCCAGATTTATCAGTTGTAAACTGACCATTCATGGTACTCCACGTGATTTTATTCTCTATATTTTGTTTTATACTATCCTTGGATGTATAAGACTCAAGAATGATGCTGCAACTAGCACCGCCAGTGCTCTAAGCACATGTTCCTCATGATTGAAATTGAGGGTCACCACTAATTTGGTGGTTGGATGAGAATTTTCAACTAGTTTTGTACTAGATCTACGGATAGTAGGGGGAATTAGGAAATACTCCTCCATTTCATCACTACTATTAATTAAGTTAACCACACCTAATCAAGAATCTCAATGATTTCGTCTTGAGTGAGAGGAGTAGGACATTCCTGAGGGAAAAACAGTAGGTAGCGGTTAAGCTCATTGAGTCTTTCCACAAACTGTTGGACCGTTGTGTTAGGTCTCATGAAGCGACATCTCCTCATGTAGTACTTTAGCACCCTAATGGCGCGCCTAGAAATATATAGTCTAATCCTAGGTCTCTAATTACTAATTCTAACAACTCATGGTCCGTGACTTCAATGTCTTCACCACCACATCTCTTTGAAAGGTGATATTCAAAAAGAGAGAGAGCTCGTCCCTTTAGCATAGTACATAGCATCTTTGTCCTATCTGATGGCTCCTTCAAGGGCATTAGCAACTCCAAATCACAATAACCCATCAACCACCTGACATACTCCTCTGGGCTTCCGTCTTTAAAGATGAAGAGCTCCTTGGAAAATTGGGTAGCAGGGTTGGAAGGGCCAATAAGAAACTCAAATCTGATGGACTCCACCTTGTCAGAATCAGTACCATCCGCCTCCAACTTCTTCAACTTGGTAACAAAGGGAATGGGGGGTTCTCACGCATAGTTGGAAGGATTTGTTTCGAAAACTTACTCATTGTACAATCGGTAACAAACTGAATGTGATCACAGTGCTCTAAGCTGCTCTAAAAGTTTATACAAATTGTAAATTATGATCTAAAAAGTTACTTTTATCCTAGATCTCTTGTGAATTAATTGCAACGTGTTTCCTTTACCACGTAGTCTCTTTAGCTTACGTGTTAGATTCAACACTTAACATTTAGACTTTGTGATCTAAGATTCACTTAGTTTCATCAATTATGAATATTGATAGATTCCGGTTTGTTACTCAGGAATCTGTAATAGTTATTCCTACCTTATTGATATGACGGTCCTGAAAAGATATTAAATGATCTTCTTCATTTATAAGCAATAATAAGCATCACTAAATGCATATACGACTATGTCTTAATTGAATTTGTGGAAGGTATAGAAAGAATGGTTACCTATGTGACCTATTCTAGTTTTAGATGAGTAAATACAAGAATATTAATTCTACTATTATTTAATATGTACTAACAATAACTTTGGACATCTCCAGTATCGGTACACATGCAAATCTTTTAGCCTTAGTAATTAATTATATTATTATTAGACTGTATTGCTTACAACCTATAGTGTTATGTATTATCTTAATAAACGTAACTCAAGGTATGTCAGCTTTAATAGCTGGATTGGGGATTCCAGAGAAGACAATCACTTTTTCTCAACGTGAAAATATACAGGGAGATAATGACCTTATTTTACAAAGGAAAGCAAAATATGAATTATCCGAATCAATATTTTCCAAAGCGTTTCTTAAAACTATGGATGCAGCAATTGAAAAGATCTATTTTATGGATTGTCAAGCAGCTAGGGAAGATTGCTTTTTGGCAACATCGATTGGAAATGAATACCAAGTGGACTTGCATGCTAAGAAATGTTCATGTTGACATTACAATGATGTACTTTGGCTTTCTCGATCGTCAGAATTCCTGGATACAGACGCTAATTCCAAAGTGACAGTTCCTGGAATCAAACGACGCAAAACGTTAGTGGACAAAACTACCATGGATGAGCATGGTTATTTACATACTAAAACTGTGGTGGTATGGGAAGATTTACCAGATGATCCTCCTCTTGAAGCTTCTCAACCACATGCATCATCAACGGCAACATCCAAACTATCTCATTCACGTCCCATCAATTCCACTAAAAATTTCAAACAGGGCACACTAAGTGGCTTCTTTACTCCCAAATTATGCACTAGAATAAACATTATGAAAGGTGCAGTTTTTGTGCATCTATCTAATTTGTCAACATACAAATTCATTTGAATCCTCCATACTTACATTATCTTCCATAAAGGATGATTAACTTAGAGTTGGCCTTTTGGCTCATCCGGCTTTCATTCCAAAGGAGTGGGGGGCAGACCTTTCATTTTTTTCATTTTTTTATGAAGAGAATGACAAATTCTTTGATTCCATTAAATATCTCTCAGTGAGAAACGAAGCTAATAGCGAAAAAGTGTCTACCATGCTAAACTATTTTAGACTGATGCACAGCTAAGTCATTGATGGGAAATTTAATCCACTAAGGGTCGCAATCCAGCAACACTGTTTCTTTTCAAAGATGTTTCCCTTCAAGCGTGTTGATGCATTTATTTGGCTTTGTTTACAGATACGAATGAACATCTAAATGATGAAGAATAATAAAGCATAAGAAAGAGATAGAGAATGTATTCCAAATGTTGATTTCAAGACAGATTGAAAGCATTCAGAATTATGAAACTTGATAGATCACAGGTATTCAAGTTTTGACTGAAAAAAATTGGCATTCAAATGGACTTTTTATTTTTCATGAGGAGAAAAGCATATGGCTACAGTCTTAGTTATATGTGAACGGCACATCAAGCGTAGATTGAGACCATTTTATTGAAAGTTAAGCTCATCAGAAGGCATGACTTAAACTGCAAATATTTATCAAGCTAATTGTTGTTTATCTGATGACAAACAATGGGGGGGGGGAGGCCTGCACTTCGTATCCGTATGAATGATTGATAAGAGGGGAGTTTAAGCATATTTCCTATTCTTTGTTGCATAACTTATGAGCAAACACAAATAAAAATGGCGCTTGGAAAAAGCCTAACTTCCCTTCTAATTGTACTGGAATTAGAAATAGGAATAATCAAATAAATTAACTTAAAAATTGTTCAAGTAGATGAATATATGGAATAAATTTTTTACGCTTCTCAATCCACTTAATTCCTTCCTTGAATCCACTTTATTATATAGTCTAAACTTAAAAATAGCAATATCAAAACTGAAATGAAAGTAATCCGAGTTCTTTTTCAGCATCCGAAGTAAGAAAGTGGCTTCTTGACGAGGCAGCAAGAGCATATGGATCGAATGTAACAACTTAATACGAAGGAAATAACTTTCGTTAACTGCATCGCAATCTATAGATGCTAACACTTTTAGAATAGTCAACAAATTCAATGGCCGAAAACAAATTTCAAAGAAACAAATGTTAAAGTAATAGAGCCAACATAAATAGCCATGTGTCAGGTGTTGTAGCCCGTAAACCAAACAATACGATACACTAGTCGTGTAAGATGATCAATGAATTCCCAGGATCGTGCCTAATTTAACGTCATAATATTAGAATGCTCAGGATTAGGGTGGGAGGCGAGCACCTACTTGGTCTGGCGAGCGGCAAGCTGACAAGCTGTTGGAGCTCGCCTTGGGCGAGGTCAGGGCGAGAGAGGCGAGGGAGACGAGGGAACTTGTACTGCCAGATTGCTCTAAAATTAATAGCTTAATGTTAATCATAAATAAGGAAAGGTGAGGTAAAATGTTTAGTTCTGCTCAACCTATCACTCCAATTGTGCACTTGTCATTCAGGGTTTATTCATGAATGAAATCTTCCCATAGGTTATCAAATGTCATCATTTATCTTGATTAAATCTTCCATTAGCCTCCAATACTTTCTAAAGGGACATTACATCATCCAGAGTAAAGACTTCATCTGCTCCAGTGTAATCATGACCATTTGGCACATCATCACATTGGAAGCTTTCAAATTTGTTGAAGTCAAAAATACTGTCAAGCGTAAATCTACCATCATCATCTATTTCTTGAATGATCTCATCAAATTGAGGCACAAGGTCCGGTACAGATGCAGATATAGCTGATTTGTCTTCAGAAAATTCTTCTTCTCTGATTTGTGTTTCTTCTTTAAACATCTTTGCATTTTGCTCAGCAGAAAGAGTTAGATTCTGTTTCACCAAGTCTTTTCGGATGATTGTCATCATTCTCAAATTTTCTAGATTCATTCGATTTCTAGATTTTGATTTGCAGTATGGCATTTTGGAAAATAACGTTTCTATGGGTGCTGCATGACCTTTGAGTGCTGCAGGATATCTGGAAGTTGTCAACCGAAAGGTTACTGGGTCTTTTTCCTTTAAGAGTTCATGGATGTGGGAATTGTACTCAACAAGACCTTGTTTCATGGTAATGAAATCAAATTTTTAAAACCCCATGAAATAACATGTGCAAGTATTTTACGAATGATCCACTCCAATGTGTATTGCTTGGAAATGCAAGATTTGCTATACATGGGCCACAAAAAAGACTCACAACATAGATTGGCTCCATGAAATATTGTTTCACCCGAGTTGCAAGACAATATGAAGCATGTTGAATGAACTGGTTTTGGGATAGTTTTGGCAAGGACACATGCAATCAAAGAACACTTAATAAAATTGAAGCAACATTAGTAGCCATTGACTCAAGTGCGTCAGCTATTGGTTTCAAAGCCTTGAGCAAGTCCTCATTATCTGTGAAGAGGCGTCAGGATATGAAATCTGTGATTCTTTTCTTTACAGCAGGGTAGCCATCAACTTTACCCTGTTTATGTAGACTATCAAAGAAAAATTGCGCACATGTTGCAACACCAAGGCACACTTTTGTCATAGAACACCAACAAGTTTCACAAAGTGCTGACAAAATATGCTTCTCCTCAATATTTGAGTTGTTCCTGATCCATTCCTTTGACTTATGAAACCACACATGTGAAGAAGTAAAGAAATTGACTAAAAGGCAATTTGTCTCCACAATACACTTAGCATGAATGTATCTACACACATCTTTTGCCATTAAGTAAAGCACATAGAGAGCACATGGCAGCATTACAACATGAGGCCTTTTATCATGTAGTATGTGACAAAATTTTGTCATGATACTAGGGCTATCTGTCACACAGCATTTAATTGCACTCCATTTGACACAGTTTGACTTGAGCAAAGTTCCACTTCTGTCAATATATTAACAGCAGTGTGCTGATTTGATGACAAGTTGATTATGTCCAGCACAACAGTATTTATAGCCATGAAGTAGTATCACACCATAGATGGAATTATTTGACACATCAGTCCATCCATCCAACAATAACGAAATATAATCTTCAGATACTAATGTTCTATCTTGGTTGCCCAAAGCTGCAGCATACAGTCAGACAAGGTGGTTGTCCATCAATGTCTTTCTTGATGGTATGCTCCATTGTGGCTTCAGCATTTGAATAAACTCTTGAAAATAAAAGCCATCCATAGCACAAAATGGTACTTGTCCTGCTATGAATGCATGGACCAATGCCATTGCCAGCTCATCCTTGTTCCTCTTGGATAGTTTTGCAGGACTAAAAAAGCTTGTAATGCTTTTGTCAAGTTTAGAGCTTGAGCATTTTGAAGTGGTACCCAAAGATAAAGTCTTATCATTGGCTGCATTTATATTTAAGACAATTTGTGCTTTGATATCCATTTTGATCTTTTTGCATTTCAGACTGTGTTTCTCCATGAGCAATGTTTTCCCATCAAATACCTCATCACAGAAAGTACATTTTGCTGTATAGCTTCTTGTGCTGTCATTCCTTTGTTTTGATTTCAGGAAAAACTGCCATATTGGATCCTTTACAGCATCTCCAGGATCTTTGAACAACAACGATTTGCTTTCCATTCTCAAAAATTAAAATGCTTGGTATACAGACCTTGCCTACGTAAAAGCCGTATGACTCGGCGAGAGGTAAGGCGAGTTGGCGAGGCGTCGCCCCGCACCCTACAGGAATGCTTCCCATCTTACACATATGAATTCTGAAGAACTCTTCAGCAAA
>CAAAJI010000721.1:9714-21823 GCA_900642245.1 Fragilaria radians | reverse complement strand
TGTGTTTCCATACTGCCTCTATCAAATTTATGGAAGGATAGTTCTCAATTAATCTGCATCATGCGGTGGACTAAACAATTGAACTATTCCCTAAATTTGATTGTTGAAAATGAGGAGTATGTCAATTGGATGTGTAAGAATGAATATATCAAGAATAAATGTATATCCTTGAAAGAAAATTTGAATGAATCTAAGAAACAGAGTTAGAGAAAGAATTAGCAATTTTTGTCTTTCAAACTATCTGGAACTTCTATAAACTGGAACCTTGCTTGTTTAGGTTCTGCAATTAGAGCAATGCTTTTTGTCTGCAAATTATTATATCATGCACGTGATTGGAACCAACTTGGGTTTGTGTATCAATACATTGTTCAAGAAGTAGCCAAGGATTGGAGGCAAATCACTACCATCACTACGCTATCGGTTTCGAAAGGGTAGCATTGAAAAGCTTCATTCTGCACCATACAGCATGGTTTCACAACCTCCAGTCTGTGACATATGCAACGTGCAAAGGCACTTTGGTTGGAGGGTTGGCAGGAAAAAGTCGAAGTTTATCACAGCTTTCCTTATTTGGCACCAGCGCAATATATCTGACACTGTCCGGAAACATCGTTGCATACCTGTCAAGTGCCTCTGAGTCAATTTTGTGATTGTCGGACTTTGCTATCTGAATTAAGCCTACCTCCTTATGTTCCCCACCCATGTTCAGCTTGGCAACACAGTCAATGGTTTCCAAAGAACGCGTGTAGGGGTACCAATAGTCAACATCAATATTTGCAAGGTCCTGCATGATTGTTTTGCATTCTGCTGTGTCATTGCCACTATTGCAACACGATTTGGCTCTGAACTCCAACGTTGAATACGTATGCTCCTTCTGTTTTTCTTTTCTGTCGTATTTTCTCATCTGCAACTTTAGCATTTGTCCGTCTTTTGCCATCGTATGCACGTAATTCTTAAATGCAATTCCCATCAACGCGTTGTCCCCAAGCATGCAACTTTTGGACCACACATCCTCGTAGTAGGATGGCGTGACAATATGGCCTAGTTTCCTCAACACATACTCAGAGGTGATCACACACAACCACTCCCCACAATTCAAATACTTTCGCAAATCAATAGTCTGACCATGCGATTGAATTGTTGTCATCCGTAAGCAATCAACTTGACTTGCTGACACAAATGTGTACTGAGTACTGAGAAGTTCTGCAGTATGCATGCAAGCAACAGCAACTGCTTGGTTGATTGCGAACCTGCTAGTAGTTGTCCCCAACAAGAAGTCGCGCAAGTTTCCACCCGAGTAGTAATATTGTTCGTAAATAATGCTTTTGGTCCAAAGCATATCACTGCCAATCTTGTTCAAGTCCGATTTTGACCAAAAGGGAACGAGACATGTCCTACGTCCAAAATATTCGTTGTTCTTCAAGTCGTACTGGCCAGACGTGGCAAGCAATCTGAACGACTCTAGATTTCCACAATTTTGGATATTAGTAATGTCTGTTTGCATGAAACCGTCCAGACACAATTCAACATCTTGATCAAGTAGGTCACCAAGTTCATACAATTTTGCCTTGTTCTTTCGCCAGTATACTTTATTTTTTCCATCCAGATACAGCATCGAGAGTCCTTGCGCTTTCTGATTCCGCAACAAGACGACAACTTTCTCTTGCCGCAATGCCTTGTAGAACGCAAACAACACGACCAGCATGCTCTTCCCCACACCAGGTGAACCCACAAACGCAATGCTGAGCTTCAACTCCAGAAATATCTTAATGATGTCCTGCGTCTCCTTCCGAACATAAAACCGCTTGGGAAAATCCGGCTCAATGTGGTGAATGTTGAGTTCGATGCCACCAATTTGCCACCTGTCAATATCCAAGGTGTCTGCAATTGAATTCATTCTCTCGACTTCGATGGTAGCCCGTGTTCTGGCCTTCTTGCGTGCACGTGCCTCATCCCATTGCTCCTGATCATTTTCCGGTACCACCACCAGTACGTGGATTTCCCCTTCGTTGGGCTCAAAGTGTTCTCCAAAATTCTTGGGGTTCTTGATCCACAACAATGGATCCATGTGCATAAAGCCTTTCAGGTATCCATTCCCATCGAGTGTCACAGCTTCCGCGCCATCTCGATCTAACCACGTACCGTCGCTTTTCTTACCAAGGTACAGCTGCAGATTGTCTGCATCACAAGTGATTGTCCTCTCATTCTCTCGCTTGATTGCGTCCTTCAAGTCACCCACAAATTCATTTGCGTCAATCTCAACTCCGAACGCGCTCCCCTTCTCTCCGACAATAACGCAGAACAGCGTCACCATGCTGTATAAATGTAGCTACTTGATGCTGTTGCTCAATTGCTTTTCTCATTATAAATTCAATAGAAGAACAAACTGAAAGAACAACAAGATATTCATGGCATCAAAAATTGAAACACTTAGGGTTGCAGAAAAGTACGACTTTTCGTTGAAAATAATCGTAACTACAAGTAATGAGGTGGAGAATACCATACAGTCACACAACGGACCACTTCCAGTACACCCCGTGCCGTTGTAACTGATCAACCAACTACTCCAAAAAATCATATTTCAAACACGAACAAGGCTCCTTTTCTTTGCAAACTGAATGATTCAACAGCCATTACAATTAGGCTATTATATACCATTCCCCTAATGTTGTCAGAGACAAACTTATTGCCAAACATTGTAGGTATCTCTTAAGCTGTTGGATCAAAGGTGGGTAGTAGTCATTTGACCACTTGGAAGACCTTAATGTTGTTTAATAAATCTATTCTGCTACTGGCTTGCAGTTGAACTGCAATAGTTAAGCGCAAAGGTACTTAAGACTGCTTTTAATGTGGTCATGACAATACCACATTCATAAGCATTTCCAGTTTAGTTTCCTTTATCAATGATAAAAGAATCCATGTGTCCAGATTCACGGGTGAATTTTATCCTTTGCAAGAGATGCATAACATTGCAAGCCATGTTTCCTTAAATACACCTGAATTGAGCAATGCTCAACCCTAACAGAACTATCAATGGTGATGATGGATAAAGTTGTCCTGAGGCGGCACACGATGATGAAAATTACAAACATCAAGTTCTTCTCTTTCACCTGAAACAGATTTTCAGTTGTGACATGCATATTGTTCTCAAAGCTGTTCAGTGGAAGATAAGGGCAGCAGTCATAGAGTCATCTATCAACAAATCATTGCTTGTTTCTCTGGATGACAATGGTGATGATAGTGGTGGATTTTAAACACCACCACATCTTAAAGCATCCATAATATCGGCCCAATCAACAGCAAGATCATTGCGCCCATCTTCTTCTGCTTGTTCAATCCATGAACAATTCCATTCATTTGCGTGCTGTGCAGCATGGAAGATTGTAGATTCTGGTATCATACCCTAGCAGCAACGGAAGAAGTTGCTTTTGTGGCATGAGGATGAATCAAAAAGGGCGGTAATGATGAGCTTACTGCTTCATCCCTTTCTTAAGGGATACCTTGTATAAAGTAGATGTGATTCATCTCAATCGACACACCTGATTAAGATGAGGCTGCTGTCAAACATTAAAAAATGAAATTTCAACGCTACCATCCTAGTATGTTTTCCACGGTGATGACTTGCAGCGCAACATACTATTGAACCATGAAACAACAAACAACGAAATCAATAGCGTCTGACAATGGAGCATTAGAATATTCTATCCCTTTCAATCATGGCAGGTATTAGATCTTTACTTTAACAAAAGAGAAAAGAACTACAGAACTAAATCAAACTTGCTTTGACTCCGCAGCAATTCAAAATACATCCTACTACTAAAAATGTTTCACGCTGCAACTATAATGTGTATTAGCCGTAAAACAGCTTTAACAGTGTGATCATGACTTAACTTTACTTGGGACTTGACTTGAGGCATTGACTTGACTTAAGCTGGGACTCTGGGACACCTTGTTCCAACTTAAGTCTTGAATCTGGTGTCTGAAGATTGAGTAGGGACATGAAATCAGGCTACATTTGACTATGAACTTGACATGATATTTCATGGGACAAAAATGTTGGAAATATTCCTTACTTTCATTCCACTTAGGTATATTTGTTTAGGTTATCCATTTAGAGAAATTAGGTTTTCCAAATTGTGTGTTTGAAACGTTTAATTAGTAATCACAACTTTCAAGTGCAACTTTTGCTGACCTTTAACTTCATCAGTTTGATCAACTGAATAGAAGACTTTCCAACACGTTGAAATGTGGGTACCTGTTTGTCTTGTCTATTCATTACTGTTCCTTGAGAATTATCTACATTGGTTTGGGACAATTTATTTGTCATTTCCTTTTTCTACGGCATTCATATAAGTAAGTCAAGATGAAAAATTTGAACACCATTGGAGTGATTCCTTTCTGCGGAAAGCTTGATGAGTGGCCGATTTGGAGTGCAAAGTTTCTGGCAACGACTAACAGATAGGGATTTAACATTATATTGATAGGAAAGCTGTCAATTCCCTGAAGGCATTGAAAAAGGAATATAAACTCAGCAATAAAGGATTGTATATTTGCATTTCGAAGAGAGCTGTTTCTGTGAAGTTTGCCAGAGTGATAAGAACTGCAAACAACTCCGTTTCAGGGTTCAAGCTGGCTATTGATGAGTTCCATGTTGCCTGCAATGAAATAAGTTGTTTTACTCTTGGAAAGAGCATAACATAAATGATTTTTACAAGATCTTAGGACATTTTGGGTTTAATGGATTGGAGAAGACCACCAAAACTCACAGTTTAAGGTTAAGCCATGAGTTCAGGATGTGTGAAGAATGAGCCATTGCTAAAGCTAGGCAGAAGAACGTAAACAAATAGTGGAAAGGTCGAAGCCAAGTCCCTGGAGAGCGATTATATTTAGATATTAGTTCCATCAAAGATATAAGTTATGGTGTATCTAAGTTTTGGATTTTATTCGTTGATGATTACACCAACTATTGTTGGAGAATCTTCTTGAAGAATAAGAGTCACTTAAATGAAACGATGTTCACCCTATTGACGGATTGGAAGATTGCTGGAATCGACGTTGAAGATATCCGGTGTGATGATTCTGGTAAAAATAAGCTGGTTTATAACGCTTGTAGTGCAAGAGGATACAACATCAAGTTTGAATTCTCAGGTAACTCCCATACAAAATGGAAAGATGGAATGGAAGTTTCAGACAATCTATGGCAGGAGTAGAGCCATGCTAAACAATGCAGGTCTTGAAAACGGCAATGGATCTGGTATTTGGGCTGAGTGGGCAGAAACTACAACATTTCTTTCTAACATTTATTGCAATTAAATCAAAGGAGAAGTGCCCTTACCATCTATTCTTTGGCAGTGAGCCTAAGCTACCTACAAGTTTAAGGATATTTGAAGAGATGGGCGTTGTAACTACCAAGGATGACATCTAAGGGATGTTAAGGAATCAAGGAATAGCTTTCATTTTTGTGTCTCACTCAGTGGACCAAGCGAATGATGTTTATCGGATGTTGAATATTGCCACTAAGAGAATTGTTCACACCAGAGAGGATTTTCGGCTAGGGAAAATGTACAAGAACAGGGCTATTGCCAACACTCCTTCAAGGATAAACAATGATGATGGTATTGAAGACTTCCTTCAACACGTTGCAAAATAAAATCCGGAAGCAAAGAATGTTGAAGGGACGCAACTCAGCCAAGCAAGGATCATTTTGTGAAAAGCAAAGTAGATCGGCAATTTAAACAGGTAGAAAGTAGCTTTAACCTCGATGCAATCAATATCGTTAAGGATTGAGCAAGGAAGGAATACTATCCTTGACCAAGCCACAATTGCTTTGTTTAGTGAAAATCTTCAAGTTGAACCTATCACTTTTGATCAAGCATGTTACAATTCTGATCCAGAAGATCGAGAAAAATGGAGAGTTGTAATCAAGAAGGTGTTCAATCAAATGGAAAGGAAGAAGGTTTGGGAAATTATTAAGATAGAAGCCATCCCAGAAGGAAGAAGAACTAGTAAATACACAGGGATAATCAAGATTAAGCGAAACGGAATCTTTAGTGAAAGACTAGTTGCCTGTGGATACAGCCAAGTTCCAAGCTTTGATTTTAATAAAGGTTTTACTCCTGTGATTGACAACGTACGCTTTAGAATTATGCTGGTTTCTAAAATTATTTGGGAGCTTTGGGAAGTAATGGAGATGTTCTGAAATTGTAGTAGTACAAAACCGTAGATTTTATTTTCGAAAATTGTACAACATTAAATACCAGATCATGTATTGAAAAAGAAATCGACTTAAATCGGTACGAAGGTTTAAAGGAATTCAGGTAAGATATTGTTGAAAAACTAGACCATGCATATTTAAATGCTATCACGTGTGTTACGTTTTGACACCCAATCCTGTTAACTATCCCATTCTCAATCCTAGCAACAATCTCACACCTAATTCCACTATTTATCCTACACCCAATCCTACTCCAAACCATTCATCAAACCCTTCTCCACTCCCCACTGACAACCCTACACAAAATCTCACTCAAAGCTCCACACTTGAGCTGGAATATCATTTAAGTGCTTCTGATGCAGATTCCCGTGTGACTTGTAATAGTACAGGTATTCCAGAGTTGAAAGCATGTTTTAATGCTATGCATGCAAATTTAGATTCCATGAGTCACATTCCAACACAGAGGCTTGTTAACCAATTTGAATGCAAAACTTCAAGAGGGACAATACCTTCAACTATTGGATGCCTGACACAATTCTCACTGTTGTCGATATATAACAACCAATTGACTTTTACAATCCCATCATCCCTTTGCTTACTAAATTCATAAACATTTTAAAGTTTTAGTGACAATCAATTGTCTGGAACAATCCCTTTGACTGTAGGATTTTTGACAGGGTTGACATATTTGTCTTTGATCTTAGTTCGAGTAACTGAAACAATCCCATTGTCAGTTGGATTGTTGAGGGATTTGATAACTTTGATTATTTCTGGGGAGCACCTGAGTGATACAGTTCCAATGTCCATTGGTGCTATGACAAAGTTGATGGCCTAAATTTTCTCGAACACTCAATTGAAAGGAAGGAACCATCACTGAATTGTTGACAAAATTGTCTTTTTTGAGAATGATTTCCAATCAATTAACTGTGACTATTCCATTCTACATGACATTCTTGACAAGCTTGAAGATGTTGGAATTGACATCTAATCAATCACATGGTACGTTGCTAGTGTTCCTTTTTTTGTCTAACCTAAGCTTGTTCAACAATCAATTCCTTGGTACAATTCCATTGTCCTTGGAATCTTTGACAGCATCGACAACTTTGGATTTAACTTCCAATGAAATGACTGGAACTTTACCATCTTTGTTATGCTTCTCAAGTTTTTTCAGACCTAAAGTTGACTGTGGCGAACTTGCTTGTGCTTGTTGCCACTGTCCTTAAAATTCTATAGTTAGGGAAATAAATATTTTGAAAATCTAGTTGCCAATCAACAAGTCATGCACCTCTACAAATCAATGAACTGCAACAATTAAATAGTTACAAGTGATATTCACTCAGAGAGAATGTGTATGATTTCAATGTATTGTTAATTTTTTCTCAAATTTCAAGGGAAAATTTTAGTGTAGCATAATTGCTCCACTCTATATTTATCCAACAATTTGAAATGGTACGTTGACAAGACTATAAGAGGAAATCTTAAAATATGCGAATCACTTGCTATATAAACGCTACCAAAATCTCAGCTGGAGTCCTCTGAGGATAGCTCTAAATGTCAATGTTAGCATACAACTGAAAGGGAAATTTACTCAAACAATGAAACATATATCAGTGTATCATTCATTTAACAGATAAATGGCATAACCTATTGATCATATTGATGAATCATCTATTGCATTCCTGGGGCAAGTGTTATACTTTCCCTGTGTAATCAACAATTTCAATATATACAAGATTGTAGAAGTCATTTGCATTTTTGTGGGTTCCTTTAATAGCACACCGTATGATGTTTATGAGTAAATTTATCCATCATACATGACTCGTTTCTGAAACGTCATACTTTTTGACCTCTAGCACCTCATTTGACTTAGCTGGGATCACCTTCCAACAATTTCAGGCTTTATAAGATTTTGCAACTGCATAGCTCCGTAAATTCTGCATCATTGACAATCGATGAATTTTTGATAATCGACAATCAACTATGGAGGAAATTTGGTGATGGAAGATTGAAGTAACTTAATGGGAATTTTGCCTTTCTTCTTCACAGAAACTAAAATGTACTTATGATAAAATCTGCTAAGAAGAAGAATAAAGCAAAACTTTGAGTGATAAACTTATTACTCTCACGAAGCCTCTTCTAAATGTTGTTGCATGACAACTACAGTTGATGGGGGCTCTCAACTTCATGGTATTAATTTTCCTTCATATAACCCCTGACCACTAAATTTCCAAGCGGATAGGAGGGGGGCAACTCTGCCTAAAGGAGTTTCGTAGAACACTTATAACAAACAGGCTATAGACATTTTTTACAAATTCAAAAAGATTCTACTCCCAAAGATTATGCTTCTTAGTTTGGACTCACAAAGTCACCCCGAAGTGTACGTTCCTTTAATTCTGGATCTAATTTCCAAGCATTACTTTCCACACCATTCCATTGGTAGATCCAATATTCCAATTGTCGAAAGAAACCCATGTTGTCCAATGGTTTATTACAAAAGCCAGATATGATACAATAATTACCATCGAATGGTTCTTGATGATGCTTCATATGAGGAATAGGTCCAACAGTAAATCCAACCGATTGAAGTCGTTGAACCCAAATTGGATTTTCATGTTTGGTCCGATGTGACCACTTATGAAATTCTTGTGATAGAATCTCTAGGACACAAAAGGATGTCACAAACAAGATTATGTTTGGATTTACAGATAATGTTGTTGTTTTTGACATGATTGTCATGAGGATTAGGAAACTTATTGGTACAAATCCAAAGGGTAGACATAATTTGTAAACATTATTGGCAAATCCACGTTGTGTAATTGTCCATGGTGCTGCATGATGACCCTGAAAGGCAGCAATGATACTTCCCATAATGGGTGTCCGACCATTTCCATAATTATCGACTGCCCAATGAAGGATACCCGAGCCCAAATCTGCGACAATCCAACTCCCTCCTAATATTCCCAGAATTTGAATGGTAGTCATTACTATAGTTGTCATCAACATGGTCCACATGACATTATCTCCTCCATGAACAAGAGATTGTACTAGATTCCAATTTTCATGTCCCATATGAAACATGGATGTCATGGCAAATGCAGCATGTGCCAACAATGTAGTGATAACAATTGCAATTTGAAGTGATGTTGTTTCTAAACTATCTCCATCTACAACCAACGAAGCAACCTTCCCCTTGGGACGATGTAATCCTGAACCTTCTAATCCAAAGATGAAACCATCCTCTAAATAGGATTTTGTGGTTGTTGTTGTTGTTATTTTTGGAGATATTTTTGTTGTTGTCGATTCTTCAGAAGTCATCACTGGAGGTACCAAAATAGGAGCATTATCTAGTATCACATCGTTGGAAAATAGATTTGTTGTTGTTGTTGTTGTTGTATCGAATGAAGAAGTTGATGCAAATCGTTTTGTACTGAATGACTGGCTAACTGGAGTAAAGGCATGGATGGATGTTACTAATGCAAGTATTCCAAAAGCAATTGCAATACGATAATGATTGGGATCAGACAACATCATCCTTGTTTAATAAAGAGAAGAAAGTTTTCGACTCGACTTTATATTGCATGACGTGACGAGGAAAGAACGTTGAGTCAGGGTCAAGTGTTTGGAACGACAGTAGTGTTATTTTTACAGTATGGCTTGAACATTCATCCCAGTATATTAAAGGTTGACATTCAAAGCAAACAAATCAGCAACATAAATTGACAATGAAACAAGTCATACAACTGACATTAGGAACAACCAACAAATTCAACAATTGGATAGGGGTAAGGCAAAGCTGGTGTAACAGCAAACACTAGGTCATCAATATTAGTGGTACAAATAAATGGAATGGCTTATGATACTCAAAAGAACTTTAAATTGAAAAATAATTAAATAAACTTAAGATTGGATAAAACACAATGTCCAGAATACTCCCCAAATTACAAGTTGGCGTCCTTAGCATGGTCAAAAAATTATAAATGCCAGAATTGTCCCAAGAGGATGAAGTTAGATGACACAGGATTAGTCATGGAAGATGACCCTTGTATGATTCATGTGTTTAACAATCCAATCAGTCATCATGATTATAGATTGTGCTATTTTGATATGAGAATTGGATACAAATCCAACCCGCTTGAAATCGATGAACTACTTGAAGAATTGAGTCTCAATCAAACCATGAGAGTAAAGCAAATAAAGAACATACTTTGTTTGCATCTCAATATATAGAGAGAAATGTCACAACTGCGGTAAAATTCGTCAAGTGGCTTTCAAATTTAAACCAAGGGCCAGAGATAGTCCAAATGATGGAGGCTCACAAACCTCTCTTCTGTACATACTATAGGGTATCATATGCTCAATATGACAATAACCCATCAAGCACAAAATCCAATCCTCTGGACACCCATCCTTAAAGATAGCAAACTCCCTGGAATATAGGGATGCAGGATTCTTGTTGCCAGCAAAAATCATTAGTATTGTAGTTCCATGCACAGAGGATCAATTTTTTTAATACAAAACAATGGATGAACAGTTAAATGTTCCCAGTATTTTTTTTATTCGGCAGATCACAGTAACGTAGAGTTGCAGTTTATAGCTGTACACCAGACTTTGGGCCGAAAAATGAAATCTAGCCAATAAAATGATGAATTGAAAAAAATAAACAATTTGGATTGGATAAATTTTTTGTTGAGTCACCACTTTTTGGCTGATTTCAAAAATCATGCCAAAGAAAAAGGTTTACAGCCAAAAGAAGGCTTGGATGAAGCTGATGAAATGTTGAAAAGTATCTTGGGGAATATGAAAACTAAGAGCTGTATGTAAAGCATTTCCCAATGTTCCCAAGGGAACTATTAACTGGTTTGGCAAAGGAACAAAAATGATGGAATTGAAGCAAAAAGTCTATGGGAATAGGTGACGATCTCAAGTCCTGGATTGTTGGTATGCAGTGTCAAGGGTTCCCCCTGTCTAAAGGGATGCCATACTTATCAAAGGTAAGGTTGTGCTTGTGAACTGCACATAATTTAAAAATTCAGGATCAAAGAATGATAGAAAATGCTATTGTATCAATTTCAGAAAAAGATGCACTAGAGGTCTCTTCCATTGCCTGGACTAAAGGAATTTAAGCAAAGAAGAAAGATATACTTTCTGGGTTTGAAGTCAGTGGAATTTGTCTATCAAATTTTACAGGAATGCAAATACAACTCAAGTTCTTTCAAGTTGGTTGTATCAATTTGACAAAGGTTGAAGCTGCACCAGGGATCACTAGCCGACAGGTTGTACAGACTCAAATCTTGCTTCTCCCACCAGCCATTGACAGAGTTCCCAAGAGAAGCTAAACACCCAGACATCCAAAACCGACTCCTTAATTTAGACCAGCTCAATAAATGCCTAGTTTAGACAGTTATGTCATAAAAGTTGCCTCAAAGAATACCTAATTTATAAAATTCTTTTTAAAATTGAATTGAATAATTCATGTATGAAATCCAGCCATAAATAGCTGATCATCTTTAACATCCTTTTTTTACCCAACTTTATTTAGGCAACAATATCTGAGTACAGAAGTAATTCTTATGCATGCCACATATGCCATTCATTAAACAATGATGTTATTTGTCTCTTTGTATACATGCCTTTATTAAGAATGCAATATTCCATAAACTGCGGTTTTTCGTCAACGTACATAGGTGCATACGGCAGACTAGACTAGTAATCAAAAATCGAAGCAATTATTGTTGGTCGTATAAGGGTAGTGAAGTGCTTAGTGGAAGTGAAATGCGCCGTTAACCGTTTAACAATTCCACGATCAAGTTAAGAGAACGAACGATTAGTTCCAACAATAACAACTTGTCTTTATATTTAGAGTCTTCTTTCAACATCTTTCTTGCCGTAACCATCTTG
>CAAAJI010000718.1:0-19538 GCA_900642245.1 Fragilaria radians | reverse complement strand
CCCTCCGAAGCCGTTCTTGACAATCTACGAGACAGAGGTTCGTGGTCAGCTTCTAATCGGACACCTCGATCATTATAACCTGGGCTAACTGCCGGGATATACCCACATCCAAGGTTGGATGCCTTTTTCCGCCATCGCTTTTGATTGTCGTAGTACTCGTCCACTGCTTCCTGACCAGCATACCCCGTAGTTCTCATGGAGCCATAGACATCATAATTTGTGACAGCATCGAGATACAAGAAGGGTCTATACGTTTTGTCTTCCGAAGGTGGCGTCGCAAATGCATGATCACCAGCAATGAAAAGGTCATGGCCACAATTATCTGCAATAGAGCGCATCAGCAATATAGCTTCCTCAAATTTTCCAGTTGCTTCAAGCTTGCGAGTTAAATACATGAATAAAACAGGACGTCCATCGATTCTAAAATAATTGGGATGATCGAAATAGTGTTTGCACATGTGGTCGACATCCAATTCGACGTTGGTTACATCAAAATTATTTTCTTCCTTAATACGACCCGTTGTCTCATAAAAGAGAGCAATCTTGTGATCACCAATGTCTTGGTGATTCAAAATAACGTTACGCGTAGTATTATCTTCAAGTCTGTCCGGACCCCACCATGATGTAATCCAAAGACCTATATTTGCCTGGCGACTCCAAGCCAAATGTTGACTAATTACACTTGGGTCTGTATCATCATACTCACCTAGTTTTGGAGATTGATTAAGTTCTCTACGAAGATAACCTTGACCGTTGTGAAAATTCTTCCCGTGCCATGGATAATAGTAGGCACCAACAGTTATTCCTTGTTTCAAAGTGGGAAAATGAGATGGTTGAAGAAGGTTGGAGGGTGAAGAAGATTGCCTGGAGCTAGATATAATTGCTGGAGCACTGGTATCCGCGATGTTGATAGTTGGTGTGGGCGCGGGAGAACTTGGACTTGCTATGTTTTGCTGCAAATAAGTGTTTGACCCAGGAGAGAAAATACTCTTCAAAGATATTGGCTCTCCACGAATTGCTGCTCCAATACAGAGCCCCAACATTAAAATTAAAAAGAAAGTGATAAAAGCGCACATGATTAGTAGGAAGATAAGGAAAGATTTACGCCAGAAGATTGGGTGATGAATGAAGAAGCTGTCGTCGTCAAATTGTTCAGATACAGATGAGCCCGTAGAGCTTTCCGAATGCGTTTTCGTCTTTGATTTCTCATCAAATAATGAAGGGATGAATTCCATATCTTCCTTGGAGTTTAGAATCATTTCCTGGTCATCCGCTGTCAAATTGACTACAGGCAATGATGAGATGTTGTTTTCTGATGATTTATTTATACTCTCCAGAGTAACCAGTGTATGATCCTTGGGTATTGTAATACCTTTTGAGGGCCCTACGAGTTGAAAGTCTGCAGGGATTGTTTGGTTTGAGCCTGCAAACGTTTCTTTTTTTTCATCTTTGTATTGAACATACTGATTCTTTGATTTCAAATTTCTGGTGAGCTGCTTGGATTGGTGAAGGAATGTTGGCGATGGTCTTTGAGAAGATTGAGTCTCTTGAGATTTTTGATGTGATGGTATGGACAAATCTGAAAGCCCTATAGGTTGTTGAGATCGTTCTCTTGATGCATCTGTATTGGGATTGAATCCAAAAATGAGCTCCACAGCATTTAATGAATCGTGACAAAGTTGTTGACCATGAGCAATGACTGCTGAATTTTGTATTTCTCGGACAGATACCTGGAATTCCTCGTGAAATGGATTACATGGGAAAATAATCCAATCATCGTCGTTGTTTTCTTGAGAAGAGGGAGCTTGATTCTGCCTTTTTCGTGAAGAAGAAGAGGAAGCCATGTTTCGACAACAAATTCTATGGCGTCTTGGAGTATACTACTCAGGGGCAGAAAAAGTTCAAATTGTGAAAACAGAAAAATTCAATGCATGAAATATCATGTTGTCATGTTTAACATGAAAAGGGTAACGTTCCCACTTAACATCAATATATGGCAAAATGGGCGGGATCACTCAGAAGAAAATCAAGTCTTAGTGTAACAAAGCAAAAACTGCCGAACACTGTGAGAGATTTTGAATTTTTATCGTCTACGTTTAGTCCACGGTTTGGCAGTAATGTCCAAAGTCAGGTTTTAAATACGGAAGCGCGGAGTAGCAAAAGCAAACAATAACGCTTCTATAATTTTTGTTCAAGTGTGTGCACATTTAAAAAAAATATTTTACTACCGGTACCGTTTGAATTAGCTGTATCCCTATTGATTTTAGTCGCTCACTCTGTAAACTCTGTACTCGTACTCGATCACTTTCTCGAGTATTACAATACAAACAAAAGCACAATGGTTAAGGGGTAGCACCGGCCAATTGGATGTGAAAATTTTTAGTAGTAGGACTACCGTAATTTGCGCCGATTAAGGGATATCGGTGATTAAGGGATTTTGACGGAATCTTCACGGAATCTCATGTACATCGTGAAAACGAAATTTTGCGGTGATTAAGAGATGCATCTGCCCTCATCCCCGGGATGCACATGTTTTATGCCAAAAATACACACACACAACCACGCTCGCTACTCCAGCAGCAAACACTTGGAAGCATGAGCTCCATTCATAACCCAACGGGCACCACCATTGAAATTGTTGGCATAGCAATTAAAAACTTAGACATAAAGTAGTAAACCTATCACAATCCTTGTGTCTCATAGTACATTCTACTTTCTCTTGTTCATAGGTTATCTACGCTGCCGGTAAGGCTGTCCTCATCTTCACTACTTTCCTCCTTGTTGTGTTCTGCTTAATTGTTAAGCCTCCATGTATTCCGTATCATTTGTGTTGGCAGGTTGTTCATAGCAGTCTGCACCCATGCAAAAATGTGCCCAATGGTTTTCCTAGCATTGTAAGTGAACGGAATTGGCGTCTGATCCATGCTGAGAATAAAATCTTCATGGTGGATGCCTTGCTGTACTAAAACCTTTGGACGTTCGACATTTTGAATGTAATCCAATGCAGCAACCTTGGCAGGGGCACGTTGCTATTTGTGTGCCCCAAGAGGAAACACAATCCCCTGACAACGGATAAACCTTCGGGCTGAGTGATATCTTGCATGCTTTGATTTGTCCCTAAATTCATCAGAAAGTTGAGAGGCTTTTGTCACCACCACGGAAACTGTCACCGCCATTCCTTTGTCGCAATTCTCAACAATGAATTGCAATAATTCTTGCTTGTTTTGTGTCAAACACGACTCCCTTCCACTGTGAATGCTTTTTGCCTTGATATTGTTCTCCTTTGCTTCAAGCATTGCATCAATTGATTTCTTCCATACCCAATGCATGCCAGAAGTAATGTTGAGGTCTTCACATGCTTCAGAACATGTCATTCCATACTGCTCCATCAGAAGTGCCACAGACCGAATGATTGATGCTTTTTCCTGGATAGTGCACCTCGTTTGTCTGCGCCTCTGCATGTCAGCATTGTTTGTGGGCACACCACCGCCACAACCATCATCTTTATTGCCTGAAGTCATGATAGATTGCTCAATAGTAAATGTTGAACAAAGAAGCAAAAGATGTATGATCAAGAAGAGTGAGTGTGCCCGTTCCTTTGTTTTACAATAGGCGTTGAGTAGTCCTACTGTAGGGAATCTTGTACATCCAAAAAAATAATGTTTGCGGTGATTAAGAGATTTCAGAAGTGATTCATGTACATTCCCCATCCCTTAAACGGCGCAAATTACGGTAGTAGTTGGTGCTTGCTTTGCTCCCCAGAGTTGATTATTTTCCAAAAGAGAATGTATCTTTGAATTTTTACATTTCCAGCAAAAATTATGACAAAGATGTTTTATTGATATTTTTGAACCTAGAATTTGCAGGTCATACAATCTGATACATGACACAATATTTAAGTGTTACTACTTGACTTAACATGTCATTGGTATCTGAAGTTCCATTCAACATCATAGAAATTAAAGTAAATTATACCATTGATTTAGCGTTGGCATTAGGAAGGTGTAAAGGTAACAATTTCTTTTTTTTCCTATTAATACTACGGTTTAAAGACAAATTTTAGCTTTTGCTTGCGCTTTTGTTGTAGAAGTTATCTGTGCTGCTGTTATTGTGACGTCAATGATTGTTAGTGAAAAAATTTAAAAAAAGTTGTTGGTGCAAAGTTAATATTGTTGTTTTGTTCATTTTGTAAAATGTATTCTTTAGTTGTTTGACAGTTTAAAAGATGAGACAGATGAAGGATTAATACAATAAGAATCATCCCAAAGATACAACGATATAATTGATCCATATGAGTAATGCCTTTTAAACCAGATATAATTAGACTTAAGATTAAGAATCACAAAAGATCTTTTTCCTCAATTTAAGGGAATAGTGTTATTTATTTTTTCACTGTTAGTTGCAGATTAATATTGCTTTTAGAAATATCCACATTTCAGTTGCATCTTGACAACATTCTAGTTTATAATTCTGGATGAAAGTAGGATGGAATTACTATTTTTCTTCTCAATGTTTAAATTAGGTACCGGTTGAATTATCTATATCCCTATTGATTTTAGTCGCTCACTCTGTAAACTCTAAACTCTGTACTCTTACTCGATCACTTTCTTGAGTATTACTGTACTAACAAAACAAACAAGAGTTAAGGGTTAGCACCGACCAGATCGAATGTGAAACTTTTTTAGTACTGTAGACTAGTAGTTGGTGCTAGCTTTGCTCCGCAGCGTTAATTATCCTAAAAAAGCCCAGAATAGACAATTTATTAAAAAGCTTCTTTAAAAAAATAACATACACATGAAATATATGATTTTTATCTTTTTCTGCAGAGTTTGCAGGTTCTAAAATGCATTGCATGATGCATATTTGACTTTTATTACTTGACCTAACATGGCATACGTATCGTCAAATGTGTTCAATCTTGCAATACTGTCTTTTTTATCCATGTATTACACCATTGGTTCATCATTGACGACATCAAAAAGTGTTATAGTAGATATTATCACTTTTTCTCTTCGTATTCTAAAGCTCAAAGTCATTTTTTAGCATTTACTGTTGTTGTTGTTGTAGAAGTCATTGACCTTTCTGCTATTTGAACATCCAAAAATTGTTACTGCTATTAGAGAATCAAAGCTCTAGCGAAAAATTGTTATTTTTTCAATTTTTTGAAGGAATTTCATTTAGTTGAAGATGAATATAGCAATTAGATATATCCACATTTCAGTGGCATTTGAATGACAATTGCGTTAAATATTCAACAGTTTACAACTGAAAGTCTCGACAACATTCTAGTTTATATATATGGAAGCAGGATGTAATTATTATTTATTTAAATCAGGTACGGTTTGAATTAGCTAAATCCCTATTGATTTCAGTCGCTCACTCTGTAAACCCTGTACTCGTCTTTCTCGATTATTACTGTATTAACAAAACATAGTTTAGCTTTTTCTTGCGCTATTGTTGCCGAAGTCATTGGTGCTGCTGTTATTGGGACGTCAAAGATTGTTGGTGAAAAAATCAAAATAAAGCTGTTAGTGAAGAGTAAATATTGTTGTTTTGATAACTTTATAAAATGTATTCTTTACTTGTTTGACAGTTTTAAAAAATGAAATATATGAAGGATTAATACAATAAGAATCATCCCGAAGATACAACGATACTATTGATCCATATTATGAGATTAAGAAGCACAAAAGATCTGTTTCCTCAATTTAAAGGAATAGTGTTATTTTTTTCATTGTTTTGAAGGAATTTCATTTAGTTGCAGATTAATAATGCAATTAGATCTATCCACATTTCAGTAGCATTGGAATGACAATTGTGTTAAATATTCTAAAGTTTACAACGGAAAGTCTTGACAACATTCTAGTTTATAATTCTGAATGAAAGTAAGATGGAATTATTTTTTTACTAAAATCAGGTACCGTTTGAATTAGCTACATCCCTATTGATTTTAGTCGCTTGATCTGTACTCGTACTCGATCACTTTCTGGAATATAGCAAAACGCACAAGGGGTTAAGGGGTAGCAACGGCCAGATCGGATGTGAAACTTTTTTAGTAGTGTAGATACGGAAAACGTTTGTTTGGAGGTATGTTTTCAGTGCGTAGTTGTAATGCTTTTGTCAGTTTCAAAAGCTCATGTGTAAAGTGACATTTCATCCTCGACATTGCGTGGAAAAAGTTTATAAATTTGAAGTAATACTATGACAAATCTTGTCCGGTAGCAGAACTTAAAATGATGCATGTATCTCTTGAATATGTATGATGGGTACTCCAGCCTTATTCCTACTCTTGCTATAGGATCACATTTGGATGCATTGGAGCCTTTGTGTCTTGTGATAACACCTGCCAGCTTACCAAAAAGTGTCTCAATTTGGTCACACATCTATAATTGAAAATTATGGAATACTTATGACATAAGTGTTATCAGTTTTACATGTTAAACAAATAGAATATGGCCAGAGGGAAGCATGAACAGCATACCATGATTTCTACGACACCATTTTGAACATATGCACGCAATAGGTGAGTCATTGGTCTTTAATTGCAGCCTATTTCATCCATATTATTGACTCATTCAAGATTTCTAGATTCAATGTATCAATGGATTTAGAATTGAATCTCATCTTGTACGTGAAAACCTTAATCTAGTCCTGAGGTTCAGTCCTAAAACTAATGGTGACAATCTACTTTGCTTTACCCAAATTTCCATGCACAAGACCTTTTTCTTTTCTACCCTTTCTGAGTCTTGAGATTAGACGCAAATTTTTGTGCTTCTTCCAATTTTGCATTACATTAGATGGATGTCATATTTATTTCTTCACATCAAAAGGCAAAATGTTGGTCTCCTTAAAGGGATCTGACGGACAGCTGGGTGTCAATGTACTCCCTTCTATTTGATGAATACAAATGAGAAAAAAGTGAAACTTAACTCAATTTGGGTGGACACAAAATAAAATTTGAGTGCATTGTTTTGAAAATTACACTCCTGCATTGGTATGCCCAGCAATCTGTCAGTTTAGGGTTCTTTCTGTAGTGAACAATTGAACATCAGTTTAAATTGAAAGGGGTTCTTTTCCAAGACATTATTAAAGAAACTCACTGCTTGAAAGTGCTCGAAAATATATTGTGAGAGAGGAAATCATATGGACTGGTACCTTCATATAAAGAACATTAGAATGTTGTCAATTCACATCAATCTACAATGAGAGTGAATCTTCAAGTAAGCCACTATCCTCTTTGTGTCTATAACAGAGCATCTTCTTCAAAGAAATTGATGAGCTCCAATCCACTTTCAAATTGAATTCCATGGAAGTATTAAAGAATTCCTGGGATCAGCAGAAAACAGGGCCCTGATGGATCCATGTATGTGATACAACCCAACTAATTGACATTATCCTAGTAGATTCCAACTTGTTTTCAATACATCTGCAGTCTTTTAAAATGACATTATCTATATTAATTCATGCTTTTGTCATTTTTCTTTCTCTATTCAAATATTGAGATGAACGCGCTTAGTTTTCTTCCGAGCAAAACCAAGCTTATAAGATGAAGTTGCGGTAGCGGACTCACGTGTGTCTCTAAAGTTTTCTCTGACTGAGGATTTTTCTTCTCTCATTCGTTTCGATGATACTGCATCAACAATTCCTTGAATTCGAGCTAAAATGCGGTCTGGTTGCGCATCTTTAGCATATGCGTCTCTTAAGATTTTGTTCTTAATGTCAGGAACTAAATTGAAACTTCTTAGTTTTGCTTGCAAACGAAAGAGATTTTTCTTGATGATCAATTTGTTCTGGTTGATTCGTTCAATCAGATTTCGAGCGCAATATCTCTCCATACCGCGAATCTCTGTATAGAGCTTATTCAAACTTAAATACCTTTGAAAATCTTCTGTTCTGGGAAGCCCTTGGTTCCTGCTTGCAACGTAGATTCTATTGAAAACATTGGTGAAGGAAATTGTCGAAAGATCGAGGGAAATAACAGGATATTGTTTAGATGTAATCGTATACGTGGATAGACAAGCGCTCAAGTTAAATTGAAGTAATTCTTCTTTTGAAAACCATCGAACGGCATCGTCATTGCCTTCACAATGTGGTAACACGTGATACGTGTTATTTTCTTCTCTGAAATATACTTCTTTTGGCAATTCCTTTTCGCTCATACTTTAACTCTTGTTTTTAAAGTGTGATTCTAAAAGAAATCGAGCACTTCGATGATAGCGACAATTCAAAATATGACTTGGAATCATGGATATCGAATGCGAGGTCATGGCAGAACTTTTCAATGACATCGAATTACAAAATTCTCAGACACTGTACAAGAAATAAGAAAATTACAGGGGTACATGATGAATACGTTTCAACATTGATAATTAACGTTCAAAAACTCCTGAATTTGTATTTCGTCTTAAACACAAATAGTTAAATATTTTGAAGATATTTTCGCGCAAAGTCGAGGTCATAGTCATAACACACTTTCTGACTTTCCTTGTTACTTTAATTATTCATTATACGATAAAGAGTGGACTCGAAGGCATAGACTGTTTTCAGTATGTCTGTCCTGCCACCCGAGCTGAAAAGCGCAAGAAGATGCAGCTCAAAAGTGTCAAAAATCATTTGTATCACAAAATCTTGAAATCAACGAAAGATATTGCAAATAATTAGCAATTAATCTGCATTTGGAAATGTGTAGCAATCTTCAAAGCTTCTAGACATAAAATTATTGTGTCGTATCAAATGAGAATTTGACTGTTGAATAATATGGTGTTATAGGATATTTGTTATCGCCATTGGAAAAAAGTCTGAAAATTCTTATTTCAAACAATTTTTTTCGATTCTAAAGGATGCACCCCCGAAAGTATTGTACTAGTTTTAAATCAAAATATTATGTATGAGTTAATTTGCATTCCATTTTATCTCACATATCGAAAGCATCAAGAATTACCCCAAGCAATGAACATTACTCAAGACAATCAACTCTGCTTGTAATAAGCATTAAATTCTTAATCGTCATCTACGTTAATCGACACTTCACTCAGAATTGCATGTAAAACGGAATACGACAGAAAACAAATAATGCAACAAATGAAATGCAGCATTCTTCACGTCATTCATGATCAGCATGTGTCCATGACATAAATGTATCAAGAATTGTTTTGATGTCATTCTAAAGCATGATGTTTTTAGAATGAGATATTCTCAAAAATACCTTTATATGGATGTTGCCTAGCCAGACAGAGATATATGTTGCTAAAATTAAAATTCAAAAAGAAATGAATTTCTTGAGGATGTAAAGCAGGAGAGTACATCTCCCAATTACAAAATCCAGAAAGATATTTGGATTGCAAGGGGATTTATTGTGAGGATCTTATCACTGGAGTTGGTCAGAACGCCCAGGCCTGTTGGAACGGTGTTTACCATCTCCTGGTAAGAAAGAAATGGTCAAAGGAAAACTGCATGCAAAACAGACTTACAAGAAAAGAAACTTGTTGAATCACAGGCATTAATTTGGGACAAAGATACATCTATGGAGAATTGTTTCAAGAATCTAGTAAATTTGTAAAAAAAATTAACCTGGCAAAGCAGACCAAGTTTACACAATACACTGAACGCAATAGGCAATATTCTCTGAGGGTTGAAGAATTGAAGTATTATATCAACCAAATGAATGAAAGATCTTGAAGAGCGGAAATGACTGCTTTCTATGTCAACCTTTATCCTGTGGTTCCTGTTCCTGAGATTGAGGCTTTGAATGCAGAAATCTCTGACCAGATGGAATCTGATGAGGAGAGCTATGATGAAGACGATAATGAAGACGAATGAAGATGATGCAGGTGATAGTGTGTATGTTTCTGTTTTTTACAAAGTATTCCGAGCTATGCGCGATACAAATTTGGAATGTTCCAGTTGTTACCATAAGTAATCACCAAAATGAAGGATTATTTCTTTAAGACATTGATCTTTCTGGCAAATGTACCCTCATTATTGGAAATGCTCTTACATCTGCTTGGCATCATGCTGTCCCCAAGAATAAATCAATTTAGTTACGTCGTGTCTAAGCATGTTGCTTACAAAGCATTTCATACTTCATTTTTAACAAAATAAATGTTTTCAATTACTTCTTTGATGGACACACTCTACCTGTGGATTTACATCCTCATCCTTTATTGATAGATTGAAAAATGAGTCATATGGGACTTGACAAATCTGATGCTTTCCCAATTTTGGATTGTTTTCATCGTTCATTATCTGAAGATTATTGATAATTTTATCGAAAGAAAGATAAGAAAGAGCATAGTGATCAAGTTTTCAGCCTTTTACATGCTTTCACTCTATTTAACACTTTGCTGGAAGTATTTTCCACTTCATATTTTGTCATTTTGACTTAGAAAAAATATTAAGTGAGCAAATATGAATGAGTATCCCTTAGTAAGCAGAAGGAGAAAAGTTGATTTTGAGAGCTGAACTTGACTTTTGAAGAATATCTTTGAAAGTCAACTCAATTTTCTGTTGATAGTTCTTCCACTAATTTAGTCTTATACATAGTTATGATGCTAGCATATACCACTTGGTTGTTACCTAGATATCAGAGACTTTTTCACTCCAGTCTTTCATCAAGTTTTCGGATAGCTTAAGAGTGCAAGAATACATGCAAAGATTCATTTATTTTTGTTGGCATGACAAACCTAGATTACAGTGTTGTAATTCCTCTATGGAGAATCAAACGAAAGTAAATTTTTACTAGATTCAATTTGCACTTCCCTTGCCTAGCTGAATTACAACTCAAGATGTTGTAACATTTTGATTAATCAGCCGTCACTGGAGAAATGACAGAAGGATTACATTTTACATGACAATCATACCTTTTGTCATTGATCACATCAGAGGAAAAGCACATAAACTCTCATGGATAAAAAATATCAGGATACAATTCCGGGAAAGTCACTTTCCAAATACATCATTTCTTGGCTTAGGCTTGTGAATTCAAGTCCAATGTATACGTGATTAATGCATCCATGGCTAATTCACCCTTACACAAACGAGCGAAATCAGTAAGTAACATTTTCAGCTTGGGTTTTGATGGATTTTCCCTTCGAGCTAAGGCGAAGAATATTGTCATTATCTGCATACAGGAATCCAAGGATAATTGTTTACCTGACGTTGTTGGTGAGGTTTCCTTCGTCGTCGCACACACAGTAAGAGAATTGTACATCCATTGATGAGCAATAGTCGTATCCTCCTGGCAATGTCCAGGAAGAGAAATGACATACTGAACAATCGCAATTATACAATCGGATAACTGTGGCCATAACATTTGAGGACTGGACCCTCCCAAGCCACTTATACAGTACATCATGATATGCTCTCCATATCTGAAGAGCTGTTCTTCTATCCGACCAGAATTCGCCTCCAAGGCGCCCAACACGTATGATCCCAGTCGTAGATTCTTCCAACCAAACAATTGTGATATGAAAATCAAGGTAGACCGTGTTGATTCGCGTTCTCCTTTACATGCTGTCAGACATTCCACAGCAAGGGTAATGATAGTAGAAAATTCAGAGCAGGTAATTAAGGCATATGGACAGAAGAGAACATATCGTTGAGTCATCTCAAAGAATGCTCTGATAAGATTCGTACAGGAATCCGGAGATTTATCATTGGTTACATACGCCATCATTTTCACGGTAACATGAGCCAAAAGCCCCTTGAAACTTTCATCGTTGTTGTTATTTATAAGGCTAAATGTTTCCACAGCCGAGGAAAAATACTCTAATGTTCCGGGATGCTTGGTGTTTTCAAACGCTTCCACCACAAATTGAATAATACTAGGAAAGTTTGGTGCAATGAGGTCAATCGCATTGCTCAAAAATTGACGATGGATTAGTAAAACCTCATTGAGAATCGATTCGCTGAGAGAACACAGCGTGGTACATTTTTCCAATAGGGACCAAATCGAGATGAAAATTAATGTTATTGGAGATGGAGTTCCAGATGTTGAGTCGCAAAATCTAATAATGATGTGAAGGACTTCAAGACAATTGACCAATACTTCAATTGCACTATCCCGTTCAACATCCGTCTGGGAGTTGATAGTAGCATCGATCATCATGTTGGATCGTTGTATTAGGGGAGTAAGAAGATTAGAGAATGAGGCTTTGATGCTATCCTGGTCCTTGAACTGTAGGATTAAACGTGTGCTTCCTTCTGCGACAGCTGTGATGCCCTCGATGTTACCCATGGATAGCGAAACATCCATGATATCTCGTAAGCATGACACAATCTCCTTTTCGTTTACCAGTTGCGATGCACAGCTAACAAAAATTGATTTTATTGCTTTGGAAGCCTCTATAATGACATTTCCGGGACCTGTCATTGCTGTTTTTAAGTAAAGTAGCAATCGAAGGATGATGGCACTATCACATATTACATTCCAAGCAGGTGCATAAAGACCAAGAAAATTGCAAACTCCAGCCAGGACTAGAGGATGATTTTGAGCTGCTGTTTCTACGGAATGCTTTGGCGAATCTCCACATAGGAATTGTAAAAATTGTCGTAGCTGATGAATCGTATCGTTCCGATCTTCTTGCATACCAATGGATTTTACACGTGCACAAACTTCACGACTCACAGCACCGAGGCAAAATAGGGCAGATTCAATGATCCTCCAATCTGAGGTATTTGCAAATGTTGCATCAAATAGCAAATGTAGGTACCTAGCTCGTAATAGGAAATAACAATTAACTAGAACATCGTTGACCATTCGTCGGAGTTCCCAAAATTCTTGTTCATCGAGTTCCAGCTCTTCGGACCAACTGATGAAATTGCTAGTATATATAAGTCTATGGACTAACCCTTGAGCGATATTCGAAAACAATGACTCCTTCCAATTCTCATGTCGTTCTTCCGTAGGAATATCTTGCACTGTCAACCAACATTCCAGTACAGTCAATACCACTGGAGTATGCGGATGGGATTGGATCTTTAGGAGCAATGTTAGCAGGGCATCCTGTGGTTGAGAACACAGTGTTTCTACCTCTTCCGAAACGAGTGTTGAAATTAGGTTCGCAAGTGCATGAGCTCCATCATCCAATCTATTGACCGTACAATAGTGAAGGGGTGCATCAACAAAGCCATGTTGCGGTATGGCTGCCATCATAGTCGATACGGCATCCTCACGGGATGGAGAGAAGTTATCCGATGGAACCAAAATTGCCTCCGTTAGAGCCTGACAAGCCAAAACTAAGATTTCTTCTGTCATTGTTGCCGCTGTTCCGGAGGATTGAGACAATAATTGAATCAAGAATGGTAGCAGTGGTTCGGTTGTGCCACCACAAATAGGAGAATTCAAATGAGACAGTGTGATGTGACATATCCGAACCCATGAATAGAGAGCCTCCAAACTAGTTTTAAGTGTATTCGATGACGATACAAGACCCCGTCTTATGGTGTGGAGGACCAGTTCCATATGCGGCCAAAGTTCGGCTGTTACTTGCGGTGTCGTAAGTTCTCCGAATGCTTCCAATTCGGACGGTACGGATGCCAAGAGTTTGAGTGTGATCATCATCCTATTTGGGTCGGCTTGAGAACATCCATTCACCAGCTCTCCAATATTCCCACTGCGAATGACAATAGCGGCGATACACGAACACAAAGGTGACAACAAAGGGTTGTTTTGATTCTTGTCATGTTGTTGTGGTGGTGCAATCAACGATAACAAAGTCCAAGCTTCATCACGAATGGATGCTAAGAGAAGGGCAGTCGTAGCAGTAGAAGTAGAAGTTGTAGCATCATTATTCTGAAGATCATTTCTGGAAACCTCTCGACGGATCTTGGCCAAAAGCAGAGTCAAACATAACAATCGCACACCTACCGTTTCCGAATCTGCTGAATTATTGTCATTGTTAGTCCTGTGAAAAGATTGTAACCATTGTACATAGATATTCCAAGCCTCCGTGGATCGATTCCAATATTCAAGGAAGGAGGAAGCATCAGAACGTGTTTTGCTATCTGTTGTGGGTCGAACAATCGCCAAGGCTGCTTCGACAACCTGAATTTCCATGGATTTGATCTGTTCTTCTTGATTTCAGGGGGGAAATGAATTTCCTGGATGTGCTTTTAATCCAAATTTTGACTGTAATCAACTACTGCCCAAGTATTGAGTCATTAAAAAAGACATTAAGTCCACAGCAATATAAGTACATGCATGTCAAACAGAATTCTGCAGCTCATTAGGTTGTGCTTGTCAACAGAAAATTCAAGATGAGAGTTACTGGAATGCCAACAAAAAATATAATATAGAAAAGTATGATCAATAAAAGTAACCCCTGTCATATCTATATTGATTGCTGAAATACATCCATAAGCAAGGCAAAGAACGTCAAGTAGAAAAATCCAATTTTCCAAAGGATACATGTTAATTGTTTCATTGCAAAGGGAAACCATCATGTCTTCATACCAATGGTTGCTCAAGAAAAAGCAGAGAATAAGTTGCAGTCATGAATTGATTCGATGTCGAAAGCCTTACCCTTTTTCTATCTATGTTCTCGATCAGATGAAAAATTAGGCAAAAAACTATGAAACACAATTATCCGTGAAATTACGCTGAAACCATATTGGTAAACAATGGAACAAGCCACCTGCATCGAGAGAACATTCTTTTAAGATAGAAAAACTCCCAGCATTGCGGAACGATTACCAGCCACTTATTTGAATACAAATTTGTTAGATTTTTGTCAGATCGTTCCATTGAAATAAAAAAGATGGTTTTATTTTAACTTTAGGGGGCAAATGACAAAACCTAGCGTATGATGTAAAAGAATTACACGTTACGAAAAACTAGTTATAAGAGTTATGAACAACTATCAGTCTATGAATCGGCAATGAAATAATAGATTTGTTTACAGCAGAAATAATGTTAAATCATTGCTAAGAGAAGTATACCAACAATAGCAAGCTTTCTATGCTTCCAATTGATTGTATCATGTTTCACTCCTACCTAAGTTTTAAATCCATTCTAAAACTCTTAGAAAATATCAGAATGCAGCAACATATGTCAAGCTAAGTAGCTTGATCTGAATTAGCTAGATGAAGAAAAGAATTACTCCATACTTTCATCAATTTGTGCAAAAATTAGGAGGCAACCAGAGTCATTTGGAAACAAGACAAATGCTTTGTTCAAATATCAATGAAAAATGGGTTTAAAGATGGTCATTAATTTTTATCAGTCATACTTTACAAAAAACCTCATTATTGAGTTTTTTGACACCTTTGACAAACATCATGTCAAACAAAGCAACACTTTTACAAATATTCGAGTACTAAACTACTTGTCATAAAATCAATTTTGTCTCACACGTTCCTCCTTTCCCCTGATGTTTTGGATTGCCAGTTGTTTAAATATAATTTTAATTGCAAATGTTTGTAACATACTCATTAATGATACGTAACAACACAAGTAAGAGTTACTGTCATCAAAGTAGTTGAATAGCCTTTTACGTTTGCTTTTTAAGGTAGAATCTATATACTCCTACGCGTTGGTACTCCAGCTCAAATCAGGCTTCGATTGATACCACTATTGATTCTGATTGTGATGGTGTAATTAGATCCTTATTTTTTGACATTTACATTTAAGCGAGAAGTTCTTTCATATTCTGAGTTGGTTAAGAATCTTCTTTACCATTATCAAGCGCGCAAGTTTGTGTATGTCCTATTATGTTACTAAAACTTACTCGAGTCGTGCTGACAATACATGTTTATACATGTACCCTAGAACTGCTGTGTGTGTTGTCTCTTTGGTTCTTTTTGATCAAGCTAAGCGGAATTTGCTATGGTTGCCCAATAAAATGTCCTTTCCAATTGTTAACTCCAAGATAATAGTGCCATCAAAAATTCATCAAAACATTCTCAATTGAATTGTATAGAATATTTGAGCGCACTTGTCATGCATACAATATCAATGTATTCATTGCAGCATGTTATATGGAACTTGAGGTCAATGTTAACAATACAACTCTACTAGAATCCACGCAATAGTTGTTTGGTGAAATTTGGCAGGTGAGATTAATTATAAGTTTAAACTATAATCACAATTAGATGAAAATAGATTCCTTTCAGCTCCTTTGCTTTGTATTGTACATCTTCACTTGCCTTTTCAGAAACACATTTCTAAACGGCAAGCTTACAATTTCATCACATTCATAAACCTTTCTCGCGAAAGAACTGAAAAAAAGGACTACAAAATCAAGACGACAGAATTTTCAGGCAATCCGAGTGAGAGCGATGGTCTACGCCTTTCTTGACCAAGGCGAAGCTTAGGAGCGAAAGAGACGTCTTGTTGGGGGTAGAAATAATATCAAAGGATGAAAAGAACTATAAAATTATCAAGGAAAAGAATAACATTGCCTTTGCTGAGTTCTTAATCTGCTGTGAAAACAGCATCTCGCTATCAATGCCGTAAAGTTCCAAGTTCACGATGCTAGCAGCAGTACAACTCTTTTGTTCAAAGTCCAATTTATTGAATAAAGGAAAAGAAACGCATAATCATTTCATGGAATATACCCATGCCCATGGCATATGCATAGTTCTAAGGCGATACACCATAACACATGTTGAATTCCTAGCGTCAACTTGGTTAGCGCCATTCTTGAAGATCCAGTCGCATATTGAAAAAAAACTCCTTGCAGTTGTTACAGCTTTGTAGACATAGCCTTACATGTCCCTGTTGCACCTTTATGGGATTATCCATTTGGTATTAGTATCTTTTTTCGACGACTCATTTGCTTTCTTCATCTTTTTCTTATTTTTCTTTCGTTTCTTATTACTCTCACCAAGAGTCCCTGCTGCCCTCATTTCATCCTCTAGTTTCTTAGCTCGTTCTATGGCATCGACCTTTTGGAATTGCATTCTTCGTTCACGATCTTCCATAATGGCCTGTTGTCGAAGAACTTGTTCCTGTAGTCGTCGTTCGTACTCAAGAACAAATGGAACTTGTTCTTCCTCGTTCAAAGTCATCATTTCCACTCCTATTCCATTTTCATTGTAGTATGTTTCCAAGATAATACATGCCGCTTCGGCATCCAATGTACCATAGAGTGGTCGGTTGGGGTCTTTCGCATGAGCACGGGCAGCAGCTTCCTTGCTAGTATATCGTTCATCCCACAATAGAACGGGAACCTTGGGACCAAATCGTGCCAAGGAATATTGAGCAAGAGTTCTGGTAAAGTTTCGAGTAATGAATGTTTGTTCCGCATCCGTCCCATTGGCATGCCTGGGAAGTCCGACAACCCATTGTTCTATCCGATGTGCCTCAGCAATAGGCATCAAATAATCACGAATAAGAGCTATTGGATCACGCTCTTCTATGATATCCAATGGCTCTGGATTGTATCCAACAGACACGGCAAGTCCTGTTCGAACCAAACCATAATCAACCCCCAAAGATCGGATCCCCAAATGACTATTAGTGAGCTGTGTCACGGCAGCTGCCGCCTCCAGGATACCTTGTTGATCATCTTCAAAATTTCCTGTTGCCATTGATACTATCTTATCTTCCCATGAAAGTAGATTTGATCGATATGAGGAAACATCATCATGAGAGACAGATAATGACAGCGACGAAGGGGACGACGAATGAAGAAATGAGATTGGAAACTTCTGAAGTGACTGTAGTCTACATGAAAGTCCATTTTTACTCCTATTCAATCGAGGAACGGGGCTCCAACCGAGGCATGTTGCAAGTTGAAATAGAATCAGCGAATGGAGGTTTCTCATGAAAAATGTTGGGAGAGAAACATAAATGGTTGTGCATATTTTCTCTCAAAAACGAAGATTAGTGGTTGAAATTCCCATTTGGGATTCCGTGTTCCACAGAATGAGGTCAATGTTCCATTTTCATTGCAACCTATCCTTTCCCCAGATGATAAAATTGATTTTACATCTGTTTAATGAATAAGACAGAATGCTCTTTTGCTCTCCAAACGTTACCCCTCTTCTTCCCAAAACGAAAGCAGACATATTCCTCTCTAATCGATAGCTTGCATATTCTATGGGGAGTGAATTCAACAAATGCTTTCTTTTGCATCTTTACGTAGTGGTAAAATAATGTTTGCTTCATAGGTGCTTATGATTTTGTACTAGTTGATAGGAAAAGAAATGAACAATGCAATCTTTAGTGGATTGACGTTGATAAGCATCCCTACCTACTCTGATGAAGAAGAATACATTCTATTGAATACTCAATTCTAGGCATGGAATCAAATTGTACGTGAATCAATGTGTAATATCACTATATTAATCCCCGGATTCTTGTGCACTAATGGTTCTGTGCATGTTTGCTACTTAAGCGTACCCAGCACTTTCTATGAGCAGTCCATTATCAAGGCATTTGAACCAAAACAAATCTTAAGTTATAGCAGTGACATTAAGAGTCCATAAGGAAAACGATGGAGCTCGTAAGATCAAACAATATTTGTATAATTGAAAAGAGGTTTCCGATGCTAAATTGTGGAATCCTAATCCACAAATTTGATCTTCACCTTTGTGGATTCGAAGTTGGAAAGCGTACAGTAAGCCAATATGATTTTAGATACAAGCGAAATGATTGGCGAAGTAAAACCATTACATTTTGAAGTACATAGTGTAGATCTTCTTAGTACCAAATTCCTCTGTTGGTGAAACCGAATTTGAGTGTTTTCTCGAACAAGATGGGTTTTTTCCTGACACAACCTGTTCACGGGTTGTGTTAGTAAATAATATCTTTCTATAGTGTCATCTGCGTGGCAGTGAGGTGCGTCAGTCGTGTTGGAACGCTTAGGAGTATCACTCTAAGAGGTATGAGACAAGATTGAGTTCTCACAAAATTCATAGCGCAGTTACAATCCAATTTCCAACAAACAAAAATCATGAAGACTACATCCTTTGTCCTCCTTATGGCCACCACCGCATCAGGATTTACTAACCCAAGCTTAAAGTCGCCTGTCATGTCATTAAAGATGTCTAATCCCAATGAGGAAGAGATTCTACCCACTACTTATGCAGCCCCAGTCATTACGGAACCACCTATACCAACTTCTAGTATGTCTAAAGCCTTGCCATTTATGACTCGACCATGGGCCTTAGATGGATCCATGGTCGGAGATGTTGGCTTTGATCCCTTGGGATTTGCAAAAACCAAGGATGACTTAGTGAGATACCGTGAGGCTGAAATCAAGCACAGTCGTCTTGCGATGTTGGTAAGCCGTTTTATGCTATCATCCAGGAATTAAAAATTTCATAAGTCGAGGCTCTAACGTATATTTATTCACTCTAACTTCTATCGCGCAGGCTGCAGCTGGATGGCCGCTTTCAGAACTGTGGGATAAAAAGGTGGCAACCATGCTTGACTTACCTGCATTAGTTGATGGAGGAGATCGTGTCCCATCCCTACTCAATGGAGGGCTTGGAAAGGTCTCACCAATATATTGGGTTGTAATTCTTCTTCTTGGAGGAGCGATTGACCTTTATGGCATTTCTCGAGCTCAATCAAATTCGAAGGGTTATACTGC
>CAAAJI010000715.1:9064-21776 GCA_900642245.1 Fragilaria radians | reverse complement strand
AACGACTTATTGAGCATAAATATATCTGATGAAAGTCAAACCCCAATACTAAAGAGTATGACACACGAACACGGACAGCGCAATTTGGAACAAGCTTGCAAGGAAAGCACAAGATACATTGACTCAAATACCCGTAAACAGCAACACAATTATCAACTATTTGTATGCATCAATCATTCAATTGATGACATAACACAAATCACCGTCGAAACATACAGTAATGCCAATGTTGAGATTTAATCCTTTTAATTTTTGTCAAATCAAAAGCAACTTCATATCTAATCACAGGCAAAGCTAATCTTGTGATGCATAAACTGCCACACGGTGAGATTTAGAAATAATACAATGATAAAATACAATATATTTTAGATTGCTTTTATTCTTTAGTCTTGTGTACTCAGGGAGAACTTCTTGACTTCTCAAGAGATGTTTGTAAATCTCTTGAATAAAAGATCATGTTATACTTTTCCATAAGGACAAGCTGGTGGTCTCTAAGGATAGATTAGTGTAGTATGAGAACTCCAAGTCAATACCTTGTTTACTCCCTTTTGCAATCTTTACCTCATAAGCAGTTTTCTCATTTTGATGTGTATGTCATTTTGACGTTATCTTCGTCAAGAAATATGCCAAAATTTCTGCTGTTGATATTCGTGGCTTTGTAGTGTGCGCCATCAAGCATTTTATCGCAAAAATGATGATATTTCAAATTTATGTGTTTTGTCCTCGGATGTGGCTTTGTGCTGACTGTAAGGTTCACTGCTCTACTGCTATTCACATATACCCAAAGGAAGTGTTCAAAATTGAACACAGAAAGTATTCATAGACATACATTTTACCTCTATCATCTGGTGCTCCATATCCTGCATCGGGTGAGCTATTCTGGTATACTGCTACGCTTACGTTGTGTGCCAATACAAAGCTTCTATATTGATGGTTTATAATTTTATCATACCCTTTTCATCCGGATCGAATTTCTTGGAATATCAAATTCTGCTCATTTCTACTAGATTTTAAAGTAAGTCTCCTCTACGTCTCAGAAACCAATTGATTGGTTTCTGATGTAATACACAAACAATCTACTTTCTTGCTTAGGTGAGTCTTAAAACAATTGCCTTGAGTGACTTGCATCTTGTTCGGGAGGTATCTACGTATAATCTGATGTTGCATATTAGGCAAATGTTTTCTACTACTACATGGACCAGAAATAAGTGGAATTCGATAAAGGGCTACGTTGATAGCTTTGGGATACTACCAGGCAGTGGATTTGAAACATCTGGAGAAGAGATTGTCAAACTTGGATTGAAGAAGTATGATGTTGACCCATGTGTGTTTCTTAGGGAAGAAGAAAAAGGATTCTGTGTGCTCTGCATCTACGTTGATGATACAATCATTGCAGGTGAGGAAGGGATGATGGAAGACACAACCATGAGGCATGGACTTGTTTTTCATATCAAAGTCCAGAAAAGCATTCAAGACTTCCTGGAATGCAAAATTCACGAAGGAATTGCCATACAATTCCTATTGCAGAAGAAAATTGTGAATACATTGTTGAGTTTACCTGCCATCAAAAAAGCAAACAAATTCAAAGCCCCTTCAGCACCAGGATTCTTTGTGGTAAGACCCTCAGAAGCGGAAAAAGTGGACAGTTTGACCCGGATATGGTATCAATTCAACATTGGATGTCTTCAATATCTTGTGAAGATATCCAGGCCTGATTTGGCAAATGCAGTTTGTTAAATATCCAAGGGTATTAACAATGCAGCCACATGCCAAGTGAAAGAGTTGACAACACTTAGTCATTTGTGAGGGGCTCAACTTTACAATGGAGAAACCTACGTATTTATATTGCCTTTCATTCATTACTTTCAATACATGGGCTGGGCTGACAACGTTTTTCATTTTCTATTTCTTTTGAAACTAAGTATTTTCTTTCATTAAATACACAATGACATGTCCAAGATGATAACAAAGTTTATTATTGAGATATCAAGAAGAATGAATGGTAGGGAATAGAACTGTTCTGCCAAGTTCTTGGAACAAAGACCCTACAAAGGAATTTCTCATTGAAAGAAGAACTTTTCAAACTTTGTATGACTTAGTAAGGTACAAAATAAATAAAGGAGAAACAACAGGTGATTTGGTAAGAGGATTTGAAATAAATTGTAAATCAAGGGACATATTCTTGGTTTTGGAACTTCTTCCCTGTAGCAAGCATACAAAGAATGTGTTAACATAGAAGAGAGTTATACAAATAATTTTGATACTATTATTCCTGACATAGTATTGAGTAAAGTTGTACACAAGCATACCTCTAGAGTTAAGAGGAGACTTGAATAAGGGGTTGTCTCAGAACACTTTTCTTTGGTTGATAGTCATATACAGTACATCCTGCATGATTTTTTGTATACAACTAGAGTTCAGAAAAGACTTGAATAAGGGTTTGTCTCAGAACACTATATTTTAGATCTAATGTATCTTTTCAGTGTATCAGGACCCAGAATCCCTCAGCTACAAAGGTAACTGCAAAGGAAAAGCACTTGCGTTTGTTTGTTTGTTGCATCAACACTTGCTTGTTTGTGTGTTTATTGTCATCTCATTGTCAATTCCGTTTCTGCTTGACTGCTAAGAAATTCAAAATACTTAACAAACACATTAAAGAGACAACTGTATAAAACAAGACAAAAAACGTCTTTAACATTATAGTGGCATAGCTACAGAAAATAACAAGCCGGGAACAATTTTGTATGACCCATGCCTGGCTAAATTGGCTTTAACTAAACGTATCACTTCAGGAGAAGCAAGAAACTCCTAATTACTTACCCTAAGGTGCATTGCGGGAGAAGCAGGAAATAAGACCTAAGAGATGAGGTTTACCTCTCAAATTGTCTCACAAAGTGCAACTTATTCGGATATGGTGCTGGAAAAGGTAAGAGTGGGTTGGCCCTTTGATTTTCAGGAGATAGGAACACCTGAAACCAAGAATGCCATCCCTGTGACATTTTTCCTCTGTTCTTTGTTTCCAGCATAATTACTATGCTTTGATTTCCCTGAGTTTTTCATCCACAACCTTCATCCGCAAGCCCTTTCTGTTAATGCTCCTCACAAATAACTAAGTGTTGTCAACTCTTTCACTTGTCATGTGGCTGCATTGTTAATACCCTTGGATATTTAACAAGCTGCATTAGCCAAATCAGGCCTGGATATCTTCACAAGATATTGAAGACATCCAATGTTGAATTGATACCATATCCGGGTCAAACTGTCCACTTTTTCCGCTTCTGCGGGTCTTACCACGAAGAATCCTGGTGCTGAAGGGGCTTTGAATTCGTTTGCTTTTTTGATGGCAGGTAAACTCAACAATGTATTCACAATTTTCTTGTGAGTTAGGAAATGTTTGCCAACTCCTTCATGAATTTTGCATTCCAGGAAGTCTTCAATGCTTTTCTGGACTTTGATATGAAAAACAAGTCCATGCCTCATGGTTGTGTCTTCCATCATCTCTTCTTCACCTGCAATGATTGTATCATCAACGTAGATGCAAAGCACATAGAGTCCTTTCTCTCCTTCTCTAAGAATCTTCTGGTTCCTCTCACACATCAATAATACTCAAGGCATTACCAGCTCAATCAATCACCAAGTCCCTTCCGGAATCTTCCAACTCATTGATTCTTGACGGATCTGGACTTAACCAGCTCTTCAATTTTGATGCTTCTCTTGTCAGCCTTATTCTCGAAAAAAGAGGATTCCTCCTTTTCAATTAAATTCACTAGCATCACTCTCAGAATGCTCTGCAGAGATTGAAAGTAGAAAAATATTTTCTATTTGGAAAACTATGTAAAACTTCTCTGATGTTTCTAGTCATACATTAGCAGAGTCTTGACTGACTAATAAACTGGAAAGGAAAATCAGTTCTGAAATGAAATTAGTATTTTTTTGTGTAAAATGTGAGATGATAATTGTTTAACTAATATCCATTCTTATGAACTTTCTGTAGATCTTCTGTTCAAAGTATACCACAGTATTGTTATACATAAGATGTACAAAAGATATTCTTTATAGAAATCCTTAGAGAACAAAAGAACTCCTATTGTATGGAGGTCATGGAGGTTAATCAAACTCTGAACCTTTACCCTGATCCTTATGTGTCATTAATCTGCCATTATTATATCTAAACCAAAGTTAGGGATACGTCAACGCCTTCAAAATCTTGCAAATATTAATACAGTAAATATATGTATAATCTTTCTAGTTTATGCTGTATGACTCTTCCATGGGGTATAGGTCTTCTTGTAGATACTTGAGCTTGTTTGGGTGGATTTCTACAAAGCTTGTCCTTGACCATGTCTACTTCCAAATCCGTAGCATCCGGTTCTGGGTGTAAAGAGAATGGGGCTTGGAACTTTGGATTTTCTGTGACTTGTGATGCAAACCTACATGGCATGCCTTAACCTGTAAGTTTAAGGTGTAGAGATCAAAAAATAATGTGAATTTGAAAGAGTAGTGATTAACAAGAAATAAGAAATAAAAAGGATGTTATTCTAATATCAAGAATAAAGAAGGTTCTTTTTGAAGAGAAACTATTGTCCTTTCCGAAAATATTACAGTACAAACTAGGAGTTCGGGTTTTTAGGTGTATAACATGGGTGGATGCATAAATTCCCAACAACATCGTTTGGGATCATTTCATACTAACAAAATTCCCGATTGTGTGTTGGACAGATGTACAGACTGTGTGCTATTAAAGACTTCCAGTTAAATATTTTTCAATCAATTAAATATGAGGGATTACTATTTTATTTGTTGGAGGTATCCATATCTTAAAAGTTTGTGATATAATCCATTTAGTAATTGGATACATGACAAATTTAAACATTTTATAGCTTGAGTTGTGATATTAATTGTTTAACAATTTTCTTGTCTGAACCATAATATCTTGGCTTTCCGCTACATTTTTCTTGTTAACCCCATATTTGTTTCCCGACTAGCGATTTGTATCCAAAAATGATGGTCGAAAAGCTTGCTCCTTGAGAATCACATAGAAAATGAAAGAACTGAAAAGAGAATTTATGATCGGATTGAATCAGATTGTTTCAGTCAAATTAGTCGAAATAAAAGAAATGTTAGCAATAAGAAGTTTGAAAACAAGTGATGTAACTTTGCGACTATCATGCTTTTGATTCAAACTGTCCAGCTGAAAGATATCTGTGGGGTTGAAAATGATGGAAATTATCCAGCATTAATTTAGATGTGTGGAAGACATTGTTTCAATTTGTTGTCCGAGTTCTTATGCATTTGAATGTTTTGCTATAAAAGAGAGGCATGATATGCTTAGTAGTACAAGTAGTCCATGGCACTTGTCTTTTTATGACGTGTTTTCTCTCTTAGTTTTAGAAATGATTGCTTCAAATTGTTCCCTTGAATATGATTTCCCCAACAATCAAGACACAGCCTAAGAAAGTATAAAATTGCTAACTTAGTGATAGTTTCATCCAGTAGGTATCTTCATCATATGTGAGACTTCGCAGATTATTTTGTGCCTTTTCAAAGAATTTTATGAAATGCAATTGACGCCTGCAAAGTTTAAATCGTGCCTGTGAACCTTCACAACAAAAGATTATTTCAAGCATGAACGCTTCTACTCTTGCATACTTGCATTAAATTTGTTGCATCTTCATAGATTGCCGTTCATAGTCTTCTTAATGGATTTAAATTCCAGATTCCTGGTAAGCATAGTGAACTGTTACGTCTTGTGTGAAGTATCATGAAGTATAAGTTCTAAATATTGCAATCCACGTCAAAACTCAAAAGCATAATCCTAACTTTGTTAGGATTATAAGAATAGAAAATATCTCTAGCTGTATTCAATAATTTATCATGAGAGTCATCAAGTTTCAGGAAAGAAGTCAGACTGTGGCATAAGCTAAGGGGTTCTTAGCTATGACTACAGCAATAGGCTACTTGGAAGTCCTTTTCCCAATGGATGACAAGACTAAGCAAGATACTAATCAGAATAAACTTCCCTACGTGGACCTGGCTGGTATGCAAAGAAGATGTGATTTTTGGGAGTGTAGAGGAGGCCACATTAATGAATTTTTCAAGAAGAGACGTTCGGGTTGCATGTTGATGTGAAAGTAAGATGAAGCAACTTAGCGTAGAAGATGACCTAGATCCATGAACATATAAGATGTGTTGATTGATTGCAGGCACCAATTTGTTTCCAGAAACAAATCCACTCTTTGTATTAAATTTTTTGTCGAAGGTGGGAGTGCTGCAAACTTTCGTTGACTTCCATAATTTGCGCCGTTTAAGGGATGGGGAATGTACATGAATCACTTCTGAAATCACCGCAAAAATTATTTTTTTGGATGTACAAGATTCCATTCAGTAGGACTACCCAATGCCTATTGTAAAACAAAGGAACAGGCGCACTCACTCTTCTTGATTATACATCTTTTGCTTCTTTGTTCAACATTTACTATTGAGCAATCTATCATGACTTCAGACAATAAAGATGATGGTTGTGGCGGTGGTGTGCCCACAAACAATGCTGACGTGCAGAGGTGCAGACAAAAGAGGTACACTATCCAGGAAAAAGCATCAATCATTCGGTCTGTGGCACTTCTGATGGAGCAGCATGGAATGACACGTTCTGAAGCATGTGAGGACCTCAACATTATTTCTGGCATGCAATGGGTATGGAAGAAATCAATTGATGCAATGCTTGAAGCAAAGTAGAACAATATCAAGGCAAAAAGCATTCACAGTGGAAGGGATTTGTGTTTGACACAGAACAAGCAAGAATTATTGCAATTCATCTTTGAGCATCGCAACAAAGGAATGGCGGTGACAGTTTCCATGGTTGTGACAAAAGCCTCTCAACTTTCTGATGAATTTAGGGTCAGATCAAAGCATACAAGATATCACTCAGCCCGAAGGTTTATCCATAGTCAGGGGCTTGTGCTTCCTCTTGGGACACACAAATTGCAATGTGCCCCTGCCAAGGTTGCTGCATTGGATTACATTCAAAATGTTGCACGTCCAAAGGTTTTAGTACAGCAAGGCATCCACCATGAAGATTTTATTCTCAATATGGATCAGACGCCGATTCCGTTCACTTACAATGCTAGGAAAACCATTGGGCACATTGTTGCATGGGTGCGGACTGCTATGAACAACCTGCCAACACAAATGATACGGAATACATGGAGGCTTAACAATGAAGCAGAACACAACAAGGAGGAAAGTAGTGAAGATGAGGACAGCCTTACCGGCAGCGTAGATAACCTCTGAACAAGAGAAAGTAGAATGTACTATATACGCAAGGAATTTGATAGGTTTACTACTTTATGTCTAAGCTTTTAATTGCTATGCCAACAATTTCAATGGTGGTGCCAAAAGGGGTTATGAATGGAGCTCATGCTTCCAAGTGTTTGCTGCTTGAGTAGCAAGCGTGGTTGTGTGTGTTTATTTTTGGCATAAACCATGTGCATGCCGGGGATGAGGGCAGATGCATCTCTTAATCACCGCAAAATTGTGTTGTTCACGATATACATGAGATTTCGTGAAGATTCCGTCAAAATCCATTAATCACCGGTATCCCTTAATCAGCGCAAATTATGGTTGATTGTAAGGCTTTCATTTCCGAAGTAGCAACGATTATTTTTTGCTTTGTTGATACTGAATAAAGTAGTTCAAAGATAATTCACAAAGTTGAAATTCTCACAACATATTTAAATCTTGTTGTTGCAGGCTCTACATCAATTGCGAGTAATCATTTCTGAAATTTTGCTATAACTGAAGAAACCTTAACCACCATTATAAATGATCCAGGGTAAGTTGGCCTTTAAATGCTCAGATTTCTTACAATTAATAGTACATATCATTTGGGCTTCATCATATCATACTTGATCACATTTTGACTTAGCTTACAGTTTCCTGACTTGTAGGCCTAGCGTTCAACAATTTCCTCACTTTCGCTTGAATTGACTCACCGCATCACAAATGTCTTTACAAAAGCATTCTTGCAGGCTTAACGAAAAAAGATGCGGAGTCAATGCCATTTTAGCATATCACCATTAGAATAATGTTTACCCTTATTTCCTTTACCAATGTCAAATACAACCTTACAACTGATGTTCTTGACATCATGCAACATACCAATTCTATGTACATAGCACCCTTCAAATCTGAAACTCTCTACAAATTTTTGTTTCTTCCTTCTTTTCATTGACTTCAACAGGAGGCTTAGCATTATTTGTTTAGGGTTTATCCATTAGGGATATTTGAATTGAAGTATTGTGATAAGTGATCTTTTTGGATGAATTTAATTTAGTAGTTACAACTTTGAAAACTACATTACGAGAAATCCTTTTTCTCCTTTTAGCTTTTCCTTTCTCTTCTCTTTGCAGGATTTGGACTATTTCAACACGTTTAAACGTGGGTACCCGGATAGTTCATTCACATCAAGATTCATTATCAAGAAGTTGTCTCTTCATTTTTTAGGTACAGATCCATTTAGTTCGGTATGACAGATTTGAGCACTATAAGAGTGATTCCATTCTACGGAAAGAATGAGGAATGGCCAACCTGGAGCGAGAAGTTCCTAGACAAGGCAAGACGCTACGGCTTTAAAGATGTGTTGTTGGGAAACGTGAGAATCCCTAAGACTGATGAAGATTATGAGATTGATTCGGAGGAAGGATAGAAGCCAATAATCGCCGCAGATTTGAATGAATTGGCTTATACTGAGCTAATTTTGTCTATAGATGACAAGACAAGTAATGGGAAGGTGGCGTTTAACTTAGTGAAAGGCTGCAAGAACAAGGATTATGCAAATGGAAATGCAAGTTTGGCTTGGGAGAGGTTGAGAAACAAGTTTGAACCGCAATCTGCTCCCTCTCTAGTCAAAATGGAAAAGCCGTTTAGGCAGTGTGCTTTGAAGAAGGGCCAAGACCCAGATGTTTGGATAACGGAGCTTGAAGACTACAGGATGAAGCTTGATGAGTTAGGATCAAGCATTTCTGAGAATCAGTTCATCCTTCATATTCTCAACAATATGACTGCTGACTACGATTTACAGCTTGCAATGATGGAAAAGAGGCTTAATGATAAAATGAATCCATTAACTGTTGATGAGATTAGAGATGATTTGAACTTAAGGTTTGAGAGATTAAATGAAAAAGCGAATAACAATGAAAATGTGGATAATCAGGAAGTTGCATTTTTTGGTTGTCAGTTTAAAGGAAAGTGCAGAAATTGTGGGGTGATCGGTCACAAGGCCAGAGATTGTAAGAATAAATCTTATCAAAATGGCGGACAGAACGGCGGAAATCAGAGTAATTTTCAAGGAAATACAAATCACGGCACTTACTGCACTTATTGTTGTCGGCCAGGGCATCACAAAGGAAACTGCCTTAAATTGAAAAACAAGAATAACCGTAACACTGGTACTACTAACAATGACCAAGAAAGAAAAATTTTCAATTCCAGCAATGTTGCATTCTCATCTATTGCCGCAGAGAACAATTCTTTAAATGAAATTTGGATTCTTGATAGTGGTGCAAGCTGTCACTACTGTCAGTCTTTCCAAGGGTTAACCGATGTTAAGGAGATGAGTTAATTCAGATTGGTAACAGTGGAACAATGCGAGCGTGCAAGACCGGAAATTTGAATTGTGAAGTAACTCAGCTTGATGGAAGAAGATTTGTTGTGACTTTGAAAAACGTGAAATATGTTCCAGAAATTTGCTCCAACTTGTTCAGTTTGAATAAAGCACTCAAAAATGGTTTTAAAGTGACTAATGATGAGGTTATTGTAAGCCTCATGAAGAAACACGTAACTCTGACATTTGACCAAGTAATCAAGACTCTTGATGGTGGCTGTGTGACCGGTGTTATGATGCGACCAATACTCAGTGAAAGGGCTTATGGCGGATGTGCTCATACAACTATAGAAAAGGAAAAGAGCTTTAATGTTATAAGAAGAAGATAGAGTCGACCTATCACAAGAATCACCAGTCAATTGTACAACGGTACAACTACTAAAAATGGGTAGTAACATATAAGTGTTAGTATGACAGGAGTCAGCAGTAACCGGCAATTACTGTAGTTGGTTACAGAAAATCTTCTTTACTGTACCGTCGTGGGTTCAAATCCCACTGCTACCGTTTGTTATTAACCATTAATAGTAGTATGACTAAAAATGTAGATTCTTATAAATGTCAATCATCTTCATAGGATTTTCGGACACTGTGGACATGAAACTCTTAAGAACACGATCAAGATGTATGGTTTCAATTCATCTGGAGTGCTAGAAACTTGTGAAGAGTGTGCTATTGCTAAAGCACGACAGAAGAATGTTCACAAGAAATGGTTAGGGTCAAGCAATGTCCCATGTGAACGACTTTATATTGATATAAGCTCAATTAAAGAAAGAAGCTTTGGAGGAGCAAAGTTCTGGGCTCCTATTGTTGATGAATGCACTGATTATTGCTGGAGTTTTGTTTTGAAGAACAAGTCTGATTTGAAGGATAGAGTAAGGACCTTGATAACGGATTTGAAAATTGCGGGATTGAATGTAAAATTCATCAGATGTGATGACACTGGTGAGAACATGGCAATGAAGAATGACCAAGGTATTAAGTCCTTTGGAGTGAAATTCGAGTTTTCAGGACCAAGAACTCCGCAAAGAAATGGCAAGGTGGAAAGAAAGTTGCAGACCTTCTACGGCAGAATTCGATCCATGTTAAATGGAGCTGGCTTGACAGGAGACCTTAGAAACAAGATTTGGGCTGAATGTGTGATGACTGCAACCTACCTTTCGAATGTTATTGCAACAAGATCAAATATGAAGAGTCCATTTGAGTCACTTTACAATACTAAACCCATCCTGCATGAAGAACTTAAAATATTTGGTGAAGTTGGGGTGGTTACTACCAAGGATAAAATCCAAGCAAGGTTAGCTAATTGTGGGACTCCGTGCATCTTTGTTGGATATGCAGAAAATCATTCCAAGGATGTATACAGGATGTTAAATCTTGAAACGAATGCAATAATCAACTCCGGAGACATTATTTGGTTGAAGAAGATGTACAAGGACTGGCTAAAGAATAAGCTAATGACAACTATTGATGAAGAAGAGGATGCTATTGAGCTTCCTACCGGCAACAAAAGCAACATTGTTCCCAAAGTTGTTGAAGAGAATAAGAAGGACACACACAAAAGGGTTATTCATGCAATGAAGAAGTTGGAAGGCTGGTTTAACCCACAAGCGACAAAAGTTATGGAGGATCATAATCCTGGAAGGGAGACCTTGCTAGAGCAAGTTAATTTAGCTCTTTTTACTACAAATTTCGTGAAGGAACCTTCAAGTTTTGAAGAAGCAATTAATTGCGAACGAAAAGAGGAACAAAATGCTTGGAAAGAAGCAATTGATAAAGAGTTGAACGAAATGACTAAAAGAGGAGTTTGGGAAGTTATTGATGAGCAAAATGTTCCAAATGATAGGCGTTGTATTAAGAACCAGTGGATCTTTAAGGTGAAAAAGAACGGGATTTTTCGCGCAAGACTCGTTGCGTGCAGATACAGTCAAGTTCCAGGAGTAGATTTCACGGAAAGCTTCGCTCCTGTTCTTAATGATGTAAGTTTCAGGATAATGCTCACAACAAAATTGTTTGGGATATGACTTCTACTGTTGTGGACATTGAAACTGCGTTTCTTCATGGCGATTTAGATGAAGAAATCTACATGGATGTTCCTTTAGGCTTGACTACTGGGCCTAACTAGAAATTGCTCCTACGTAAAACTATCTACGGCTTAGTACAGAGTGCTAGGAAGTTTTACAAGAAACAAATTGATGTTTTAAAGGTTATTGGATTTGCAGGAAGTAAATCAGATCCTTGTTTGTGGACAATGTGGGATTCAGTCGTGAATCACATGGTAATTGTTGGAATCTACGTTGATGACTGTTTGATCATTTGAAAAGAATCAAGTGTTTCTAGTTTACTTGAAGAGCTGAAGAAGCATGAATTTAACCTGAAGATTGAGAAAAATGTGAAGGAGTATTTGAGTTGTTGCATTGTAGAAGTGAAAGAAGAAAGAAAGCTCACCATGATTCAGCCGCACTTGTTGACTCGTTTGACTCAAAAATTCGGAGAGGAAATCAAAGGAATGAGGAAGTATTTGACACCTGGTACTCCAAGATTCAAAATCCTGAAGTCTACAAATGATATGGAAGTACTTGATAATGAACATCAGACAAAATATTGTTCTGGAGTGGGCATGTTGTTGTATTTAACCAAGTACTCACGTCCAGACATCAGTAATATTGTTCAGGAACTTTCAAAATGTATGGATTCCGCATCTTGGGGGTCTTATCAAGAACTTTTACGTGTCATAAAATTTGTCGACGACACTAAATCATTTGGATTGAAGGTAAAACCAAGACTTAATGATGATCTTGAGTGGAACCTAAAGATTTTTTTGTGATAGTGATTGGGCAGGAGACCCAGACACAAGGATTAGTGTCACTGGTTTTGTTATTTACCTGTTGAACGTACCTGTTTGTTGGCGCTCAAAGTCCCAAAAGGGTGTCACTTTGTCGAGCACTGAAGCCGAGTATGTCGCTATCTCCGAAGCTGTTAAGGAAGTCAAGTTTATTTATTACTTGTTATGTGACTTTCATATAAAAGTCCAGCTTCCCATTGTCATCAAGA
>CAAAJI010000714.1:0-24059 GCA_900642245.1 Fragilaria radians | reverse complement strand
TCCTTTTGTTAGCCTTCAACCTTTCAATGGTGTCACTTCCAATAGTCAGCAACCATCAATTCATGTTTTGCCATCAACTTCTGCTTTCCCATTCACTAACATGCTGCCCTTTGAAAGTTTTCAACCTTCTGCTGATTCTCCTTTGGTTAGTTTTCAACCTTCATTCAGCATTGCTCCATCTCAAATGGATACACCATTGAATAGTGGGCAACCATCAAGGATTGGGACATCAAGACCAGTTCTCCAGCCAACAAGCTTGCAGCCATCTATAATCTCTATTCCTTCATTAGATTCTCCTTCCTCCAATGTGTCTCCATCCCAAGGCCCAAGACCATCAACAAGTAGTAAGCCATCACCAGATGTTGTTGCTCCCACCAAAGCAATACCAACTATCCATCCTTCCACAGCACAACCTGTCAATCCAGCTACAGTATCTCCCACCAAATTTCCTACTGCTATCCCTATCACCTCTTGCAAGATTACACAGAGACATTTTTTACCCTTGTGCTTACAAGCTACTTCTCCTGGATCTTTTGCATGTTTTGCACTAAAGGCATTGGTCCCTTTTTTTCCTGGTAAAAACTGTCAATCACCATTTAGTGTGACTTTTCAATCATGCTCTGAGTCTGGTGTAGAAACGAAATCATTTCTTTCTGTAAATGAAAACAAGTGGCCTGCCCATTTGCAACACCTTGACCAAATGGACTCAGCCATATTGTCATCTGAAATGAAAATTCCAGGGACTCCTTCATCAAAAATAAGCAAAGGAAATTTCAGTCACTTAATCTTCACAGATGCGCAAAATGAAACTTCCCAAACATTACCTGATGACAAATACTTTCCTTCTAAATGGCACCGTAAAAGTCCCCAAACCAGTGGCAGAACTGGAGGACGAAGTCTTTCTCATATGCATCAAGATCAAATAATATCACAACATGACAATTCAGTTGATCCTTTGCTTACAGTACAATTTACTCAGAGATTTCAAATCAGAAGCAAAAAGGGTAAGGCAAATAGCCATAAAAGTGGTTGGGCAGAGATGATAAATGTGAGAGAGACCAAAGAAAGGAGGCCAAAAAGATTCAGTACCACCATTCCTACAACATCTCCATTATTCTTTCCAACTGCAAATCAGCGAAGGCCAAGGCGTTCTTCTGCAGTTCCTTTGAGAATGACCCCAAGCCCAATAGGGAATGCACCTAAAGCAAAGACTCCTTCTCCCACAAATTCAAGAAAAAGCCCTATGCCAATGTCAATATCCTCCACTCCAACCATACCGTCATTTCCTACAATTGGAATACAACGCTCCCTAGACTTTTCTATTCCTAATTGCTCCATAGGCTGTGTGAGCTTTGGTGATACTATTTGTTTGCGGGCTTCTAAAGTTGGTACTATGATAAGTGTGATAACTGTTGTATACACAGTCTCAGATGCAAATGGAGAAAGTGCAACTTTCAACATGGATATTGTTGTAACAAAAGATGCTGAATGTATTCCTCCAATCTCAACATGCAGCATTTAAGTAAGATCAAGTAAAAATCACATATGTGAGGAGTAAAGAGCTCCTATAGGATCAGAATACAATCTTTTCTCTGTTTAATGCAAATAACTAAAAAACTGATACAAGAAAAGCCTTCTATTGAGAGTACCTGCCTTCCTTATCACTTCTTGCATTTGAAAATTATACTTTCCTCAAAATACAAGAAAGCTTGATGATATCTAGAGAGATTTTTTCATCTCAAATCTTGAATGAACACCTCCTCTAACATTCTTCATGCATGAAAGTGTATAAATCTTTGCTATAAACTTAATTCTTTTCTCATGGATGATGATTGAAAGAATTATTTTTTCTGACTTTGACTAAGACAAGTCACTTAAGTCAGGATTGGCAAATTCACTCACATAGCATACTAACGTACTTGATGTAATGCAATGTTATTTTCAAAAGAGGTTTAACTTCATTTGTTTCTTTGTTTGGAAGGCACGGAAATGACTTTTGGCTAAATTTTCCGCTCATTTATTGATTGTAACTTGATTTAACGTTCTTTGCGTAATCACTTTATCTGACTTATCTGAAAGCCTGATGGAGATTTTTCATGGACCAGCATGGAGTCTTCAATAATCCCTAGCTTTGTACCCAAATTTCATCCTATGAAATTTAAGTTGCATGCATTAAAATTGTTTAAATAGTATCTCTTTATTTGGAACTCTAACTTTGTGTTTTATCTTGATTTTACGAGGAAGTTTTGTTTAGTTGTATGCTTCCTTGTTTTGGTTTCTTATTTTATCCTTTTGTAAGGTTTACAGAAAATCATTTGATCCAATGGTGTGGCTACATTGCGTGAAAAAATGTGTGACATCTCACCAGAAGTCAAGGTAAATCTACAAAGCATTCAATAAATGGTTTCTCAATAGTGACAAAAAGGACCATTGCATGGCCAAACAATGAGCCAAGAAGAAAGTTATTGGCACATTGGCATTAGTTTTGAAGTGAAGAGAGAATCAATTCTCAGGATGAATACCTTGGCTTTTTTTGAAGAAATGAAAGGGCTATGATGGAAGTTGAAGACTGACAGCATTTCAAGAGTGAAAAGACAGAAGGTTGAGCTCCCCTACCTGATCCAATAATTTTTGCCACACGTCATGGTGACGCGAGGAGGGGGAGAACACTTTTTCTTTTTCACATCTTTAGGACCAGCCACCCTAAGCTGACTATTCCAAAGCATTTCGATTTAGCTCAAGTCTAACCATGCAGTAATCGAAATATTGGAGATATCTCTTTACAGCTGTTTCATGGTCCAGACCAACGGAACCCACAACTTTATATCTTCCAACGCATCAAATCTATACCACCAAAAAGCATGTTGGTTATTTACAGGATTGCATATGACACATGATCAGTTCAAAAAAGCTGTTGTGTGATCACCATAAATAAAGAAACTCTGATTTCATCCTCCAACAACAACTTTCTAAATCACAGGATTCTTCTGCGTCTTCAGGAATATTTGACTCCTCTTTTATACCCCATGACTTAGAATTTGTGCTCAACTTGTCTATGCTGATCCCGTTCTCATGATATGGACCCTGTTTCATCTTGACACATGCCTGCTTCTTTAAGCTTTGAGCACCAGCTGAAGCTATAGCTAGCTAAAAATATAACTGCATTCCCAAAGTTACAACAAAATTTGGAAAATCAGAATCCGCAATTCTCAGAAGTTCATTGATCGCACAAATCAACTACAAGCTGCAAAGGATACCAGAATAATGTGCTGCCTCAATAACTAAGCTTTTTAGAGACTAAGACCATATTAAACGGTTTTAAAGCGTTACCCTATGTTTCATACTGACTCTTTCTCCTTTCAAAATTTGGAGAAACATTTGGATTCTTTCCAGCAAGAGATCTGGCATATGCATAAACATTCTAGACATGTAATTTAATAAATAAGCACCAGCACTTCTCTCAGAATCAGATCATGGAAATATCTAATTCCCAATACACACTGCCTTGTTCTTCAAACAAGAAATAGAAATGTCTTTCACAATTTCAGCAGTTTATGCATAAGGTTGAAGGATATGATATTCCTTGCTACATGAATATATGAATCTAACTCAATTGCTAAGAGGGAACTTATCACATAATCTTTCTTCATCCAGAGACGATTTACAGTGTACAGACTATAAGAAAGACATGTTGAACGATCATGTTTTACTTGTCAAGATTTCTAATTGACAAAAGTAGCACAAGAAGTCTTCCAAAAAAGCAGAATCAGACCCTTGGGTCGTTGCATGGATACAGTAGGTCCTTTCAATATACATCAAATTATCTGTTTGTATTCACTGTAGATCCGGCCGCAGGATGGTTTCAAGTTAACAATACAGGGTATAAGTTGACCAATTCCATTTAGGGCTTATCTGATGTTGTCTTTCATTGTCTTTGATAATGGGGGAAAATCCAAATCTGACTTTATGTGCATGTTTGACAATCATGTCACTAGGTGGAAAAATGCAGAAACTGCTGCAAATTAGGTCACAAGTCAGCAAAATGCAAGTCCAAGATGGTCAGAGAAGTAAAAAATGAAAAAAATATGCCATTTCAAGTTGAACTGCTTCAAATTGTTCAGAAAGAACCAAACTGAAAGCACTTTTGTCGGAAAAAGAAACGGGATTGCAGGATCTGCAACTGATGTGGTGTATTAAACACAATGACTGCAAATGACAAAATAGACAATGCCATTTGGATTTGCGACAGTGGCAAATCATGGCTTTTTTGCAACCGCAACATAATTTTGAAGGAGATGACGGTAGGAAACGGTAAGAAGATAATTGCAAAGAAGGTTAGAAACTTAAGATACACGTTCCGACAGAACACCAAAATCTGATTTCCACACGACAACTCAAATAATCTTCAAGATTATTTTCAATCTGCAGGATGAAAGTATTCTCTGCTCTACGCTGAGATATAGCAATAACACAATGATGAGTATAATCTACTTTAGATTACTTTTATTGTTCAGTCTTGTGTAGTCTTAGCTTCTCTCAAAGAGAACTTCTTGACCCTTCTCAAGAGATGTTTGTGAACCCTCTTGAAGAATTAGGTCTTGTTCTAAAGCTTCTTCTCAACTGTTCAGGTAAGTGGACAAGTTGGTGGTCAATATGGATAAGTTTGTTTAGCCTTTAGACGCTTTTGTTATCAGAGAGTTAACTCTCTAATTATCTCTTTATATAGATCATTATCATAGCCGTCCTAGATTGGATACAGTGCTGGATTGTACAATGATACTTTCCACTTATAAATATTTTTTAATCTTCATAAAGTTCAATTAGTCAATCATTAATCATACTTAAACTTGTGGTAGGAAAGTAATAGGATAATTTACGTGTAAATACCCATAGCTGGATGAGTAAATACAAGAATATTTTGATTCTACAATTATTTTCTATGCACTAACGGTACAGGACGTCTCCTTGTGCCAGTACACGCATGTTAAATTTCGAAGTATTTGTCTTTGATGATAGAGTGTTTCTGAAAAGAAACAGTCAAAATTCCGATGAAAAATGAAAGAGGTGAGAAGAACTTGAAAGAAAGAACACGAGAGTTGTTCCAAATTATAAGGTTTTCACTAATATTTTTACTGTCTACTCCAACTGATTTTTAATCTTTGATTTCGCCCATTTTTCGCCTAACACATTTTTCTGAAACCCTGGATATCGCTAATCCATCTAACATAAAAAACTTCAACCTGGATATCTTCTTTAAAACAAATAGAAATGAAATCTCTCTCATTTATCTCCTAATTTCCTTTTCCGGGACAATCATTTAACTATCATTGCACTTTTAGTACAAAAACCATACATTTCAATGATATTTCTTTAACACCCTTCCTTTTTGGACTCATACTTCAATGATCGGTCATGAACTTCTTTTTGTGTTTATTGTATAATGTTGTACTCAAGCTTTTGGTAAAAATATCTGCAACATTATCTTCCGACTTAACAAATTCCACTTTAATCAAACCTTCTTCCATCAATTCTCGCGTGAAATGATATCTGCTGTCTATGTGTCTAGTCCTTTCACTTGTGTTTCGGTTCTTAATCAAGAATAAAGCTCCAACATTATCAATATTCACCTTGATAGGTTTTTCGTATTCGATCTTCATTACTTCCAATAAATCTGTTAAAAACTTAATTTCTTTCGCAACTTCTGAAACCGCCACGTATTCAGCTTCTGTTGTGGATAAAGACACATTATTTTGCGACTTGGATCTCCAGCTCACTGCCACTTTGTTTAGGAAAACGATGAATCCTGTCACACTTCGTCGATTATCTCTATCTCCACAAAAATTGCTATCTGAAAATGCCTCGATTTTCCATTTATTCACCTTTAGTGGTTTCAATTGAATTCTTGCCTCTTTTGATTGAATAATATATGTAATAACTCTTTTTAGAGCATCAAAATGATTATCAGTTCCTCCATCCATAACTTTCGATAATTCTCTCACTGTGTTACTCAATTCAGGCCTGCTTAATTTAACCAGATACATCAAAGTTCCAATACCACTTCTGAACAATTTTTGGTTGGCATCGACCATTTTTTCTTCCTCTTCTTTTGGTTGGATAACTTTGAAACCTTCTCCAACTGGAATGTTGATTGTTTTCTTTTTCATATAACTTTTCCAATCTTTTTCCAATCTTTCGATTATCCTAGCTTGTCCAATCCATCAATTTTCTCCTTCAATCTCTATTTCGCATCCTAGAAAATCTTTCATTCCATCCTGCACTTTAAGATTAAAGAATGTTTTGAGTTCTGTAATTGTTTCTGACATAAGAAAATCGTCTCCTGTAATAATTCCATCGTCGACATAAAGACAAATGTATACTCTTTCATTTTCTTTCTCCTTCAAAAACATGCATGGATCTATTTGATTTTTATCGAATCCCATGCCAGTTATCACCTTTTCGAATTTTTTGTGCCACTGTCGGGCTGCCTGCACCAGACCATAGATTGACTTTTTCAGCTTTAGGAATGTATCCTTCCTTTCCTCAATACCTTCTACTTCTGCTAAACCTTGTGGAACTTTCATATACAAATTTTCTTCCAACTTGCCATTTAAAAAGGCTGTTTCGACGTCAAAGCTATTCACTTTATAACCTTTTTCTTGGATCAATACCATCAATACTCGAAAGCTGCAATCATTGACCACTGGGGAGTAATTTTCGAGAAAATCAACTCCTGGAATCTGGTTATATCCAAGAGCTACTAATCTTGCTCTGAATTGCCCATCTCTTTTAATTTTAAACACCCATTTATTTCCAATAGGTTTTCTCCCTTCCAAATCATGGCTTCCATCGATTTTTGACCAATCTTTTAAGTCTTTCATGCAATTCAACTATTTTGAGATTGCCTCTCTCCATTTTGCTTGATCCATCGGATTTTCGTTATACCATGCTTCTTTGAAATTCTTTGGTTCCACTTTTACTATTTCGTCGCTCATCAAAAGGTTTGTTTCATCTTCCTTTTTAATTTTTGCTTTCCTTTCCAGTCCGAAATTGATGGGTTTTGGAGCATCAACACTTTTGATAAATTCAACTTTGCTCTTTTCATTTATCTTTTTATCTTCGACTTCTTTCTCACTTTCTTCTTTCGCAATCTTGACAAATTCGATCTCGATTTCTTCATCGGAGCTCTCTAATTCAGTGTTTTCGAGATTAGATGTTCCATTCTTCCCATAATATTCGCCATAGGTTTTATTCAGCCACTTTACATCTCTCGTCACAATTGGTTTTTCAGATTTTAGGTCAAATACCTTGAATGTTTCTCTTGGATGATCCTCTGGATATCCCAAAAAAGCGCACAGTCCACCTTTATTCTTAAGTTTGTTGCTTACATTTACATTGTAATCCTTTTTTATTCCAATTTCACCGAATCTTCTCAATTTCGATCCTAAATTCATTTCCTTTTTGTAAAACAATTCATACGGGCTCTTCCCTTCCTTCTTTATCATCAGATTGTTCAACTTTGTAGCCGTTGACGCACGCTCGGCCCACATTTTTTCTCCCAATTCATCTGGAAAACCCGCTCCATTTAACATCGCTCTTGTTTTTCCCCACAAAGTTGCAAAGCGTCTTTTGACTTTTCCGTTTTGTTCGGGTGTGTGATGGGCTGTGAATTCGATCGAAATTTCTAATTCTTCCTTCTTCAAATTTGCCACCATTGCCTGATTTTCTCCAGAGTTATCTAGCCTTAAAAATTTGCCGAAGTCTGGGTCTTTGTTTCTTCCTGATTTAATGAATTCGATGATTATTTTTCCTGCTTCGGGCTTCCTGTTGATAAAAAAACTCCATTTCATGCTTGTGTATTGGTCCACGATAAGCAGCCAATATTTATTGTTTCCGATACTGCTTTTTTTAATCCAGGAAATATCGATACACAATCTTTCTCCTTTCTTTTTGGCTTTATGCAGGTTCAATTTGCTAATGTTGGTTCTTTTTAACTTCGCAAGGATGCAATTTTCACATTTCTCGACTTTTCCAGTGAGTTTTATGTGATTCGCTGCCGCTGTTTTCCTTGTCGCTTCGATCGATGGATGCCCAAGTTTTTTGTGGTACTCCATCACATTTTCAAAAGTATATCCACCTCCAACGAGACCGTAATCGTTATCAACTTCCAACTTTGCCGCCATTAAGTGCCCTTTTCCCATCTTTAAAATTTCATCGAACCCGATTTCCATCTTCCCTTTTGACACCACGATCCCTTCGCCTTTCAACTTGATACTAGCTCCACTTTTCAAGGCACAACTCACGCTAAATAGGTTCACTTTGAGATCAGGAACCACTTTGACATCCTGTAAGACGACATAAGAACCGTTGTTGATTATTTTAAGTCGTAACTCTCCAATTCTTTCAGCTTTTAAATTCCTTCCATCTCCTAAAATCACATTCTGAATGATGATTTTAATGTTTGATAATCCCTCTGAGCTCCCTGTCATGTGACAGCTTGCTCCTGTATCACAAATCCACAGGTTTTTATTTTCCAATTCTTCGGTACCTCCCATGAGGACAATTTCGTTTTCTGTACTGACGTTAACTCTTTCTTTCTTCCGATTCCGATAGTGGAACGGACAATCGTATTTTTTGTGGTTCGGGTCGCCACACAAATGACACTTATACACCCATTTTCTTTCTTCTTTTCCTTCGGCGCTATCACTCTTTTCTTGCTCTCTCTTTGGACATTCATATCCTTTATGTCCCATCTCACCGCAATTATAGCATTGTTTTTTATAGATCGTTTTAAATCCATTCTTTGCGACCAAAGCTGTATCTGGGTCTTCTTTCCATTCTTGAGCGTCAAACCTTGTAAATTTGTTCCTCAATTGCTCTCTCATCTTGTTTAAATCTAATTCGCCGTTTTCCAGCTCAATTTCCATGATCTCGATTGTATTTTCATATTCCTTCGGGAGATTATGGAGGATATGCACCATCATGTCTTCGTTGCTGACCTTGTGCCCCATTCCCTTTAATTTCCATTTTAAATTCTCCAAATTCATCAACCATTCATCGGGATCCTTGTTAAAACTGTTGAGCTTGCATTCCATGAACTCCTTCTTCAATTTAATGATATTCATCTTCGTCTTTGGCTCAAATTTCTCCGTCAGATTTAACCATGCGAGCGCTGCATCTCCATCAGGGAACTTTTCACTTTTACTATTTTCAATAATCCCAAAACACAAATCGGATTCACAGCTAACCAAAAGCTCGGCATGAGCTAAATCGTTTAGGGTCTTCATTTCCTGATAACTTGGCTCGTCTTTCTTTGTTTCCTCTGTACCTAAAATCATGTCTTTGTATCCTCTGAGCTTCGATTTGGCAAGAAAAGTCTTCGACCAGTGCTCCCAATCCTTCGCGTTTCCCGAGAACATCGACAATTTCAACTTTACATCCATTTTTCACTTCTTAGGGCCCTTGTGCATTTATAAACGTGTTAAATTTCAAAGTATTTGTCTTTGATGATAGAGTGTTTCTGAAAAGAAACAGTCAAAATTCCGATGAAAAATGAAAGAGGTGAGAAGAACTTGAAAGAAAGAACACGAGAGTTGTTCCAAATTATAAGGTTTTCACTAATATTTTTACTGTCTACTCCAACTGATTTTTAATCTTTGATTTCGCCCATTTTTCGCCTAACACATTTTTCTGAAACCCTGGATATCGCTAATCCATCTAACATAAAAAACTTCAACCTGGATATCTTCTTTAAAACAAATAGAAATGAAATCTCTCTCATTTATCTCCTAATTTCCTTTTCCGGGACAATCATTTAACTATCATTGCACTTTTAGTACAAAAACCATACATTTCAATGATATTTCTTTAACACCCTTCCTTTTTGGACTCATACTTCAATGATCGGTCATGAACTTCTTTTTGTGTTTATTGTATAATGTTGTACTCAAGCTTTTGGTAAAAATATCTGCAACATTATCTTCCGACTTAACAAATTCCACTTTAATCAAACCTTCTTCCATCAATTCTCGCGTGAAATGATATCTGCTGTCTATGTGTCTAGTCCTTTCACTTGTGTTTCGGTTCTTAATCAAGAATAAAGCTCCAACATTATCAATATTCACCTTGATAGGTTTTTCGTATTCGATCTTCATTACTTCCAATAAATTTGTTAAAAACTTAATTTCTTTCGCAACTTCTGAAACCGCCACGTATTCAGCTTCTGTTGTGGATAAAGACACATTATTTTGCGACTTGGATCTCCAGCTCACTGCCACTTTGTTTAGGAAAATGATGAATCCTGTCACACTTTGTCGATTATCTCTATCTCCACAAAAATTGCTATCTGCAAATGCCTCGATTTTCCATTTATTCACCTTTAGAGGTTTCAATTGAATTCTCGCCTCTTTTGATTGAATAATATATGTAATAACTCTTTTTAGAGCATCAAAATGATTATCAGTTCCTCCATCCATAACTTTCGATAATTCTCTCACTGTGTTACTCAATTCAGGCCTGCTTAATTTAATCAGATACATCAAAGTTCCAATACCACTTCTGAACAATTTTTGGTTGGCATCAACCATTTTTTCTTCCTCTTCTTTTGGTCAGATAACTTTGAAACCTTCTCCAACTGGAATGTTGATTGTTTTCTTTTTCATATAACTTTTCCAATCTTTTTCCAATCTTTCGATTATCCTAGCTTGTCCAATCCATCGATTTTCTCCTTCAATCTCTATTTCGCATCCTAGAAAATCTTTCATTCCATCCTGCACTTTAAGATTAAAGAATGTTTTGAGTTCTGTAATCATTTCTGACATAAGAAAATCGTCTCCTGTAATAATTCCATTGTCGACATAAAGACAAATGTATACTCTTTCATTTTCTTTCTCCTTCAAAAACATGCATGGATCTATTTGATTTTTATCAAATCCCATGCCAGTTATCACCTTTTCGAATTTTTTGTGCCACTGTCGGGCTGCCTGCACCAGACCATAGATTGACTTATTCAGCTTTAGGATTGTATCCTTCTTTTCCTCAATACCTTCTACTTCTGCTAAACCTTGTGGAACTTTCATATATAAATTTTCTTCCAACTCGCCATTTAAAAAGGCTGTTTTGACGTCAAAGCTATTCACTTTATAACCTTTTTCTTGGATCAATACCATCAATACTCGAAAGCTGCAATCATTGACCACTGGGGAGTAATTTTCGAGAAAATCAACTCCTGGAATCTGGTTATATCCAAGAGCTACTAATCTTGCTCTGAATTGCCCATCTCTTTTAATTTTAAACACCCATTTATTTCCAATAGGTTTTCTCCCTTCCAAATCATGGCTTCCATCGATTTTTGACCAAACTTTTAAGTCTTTCATGCAATTCAACTCTTTTGAGATTGCCTCTCTCCATTTTGCTTGATCCATCGGATTTTTGTTATACCATGCTTCTTTGAAATTCTTTGGTTCCACTTTTACTATTTTGTCGCTCATCAAAAGGTTTGTTTCATCTTCCTTTTTAATTTTTGCTTTCCTTTCCAGTCCGAAATTGATGGGTTTTGGAGCATCAACACTTTTGATAAATTCAACTTCGCTCTTTTCATTTATCTTTTTATCTTCGACTTCTTTCTCACTTTCTTCTTTCGCAATCTTGACGAATTCAATCTCGATTTCTTCATCGGAGCTCTCTAATTCAGTGTTTTTGAGATTAGATGTTCCATTCTTCCCATAATATTTGCCATAGGTTTTATTCAGCCACTTTACATCTCTCGTCACGATTGGTTTTTCAGTTTTTAGGTCAAATACCTTGAATGTTTCTCTTGGATGATCCTCTGGATATCCCAAAAAAGCGCACAGTCCACCTTTATTCTTAAGTTTGTCGCTTAGATTTACATTGTAATCCTTTTTTATTCCAATTTCACCGAATATTCTCAATTTCGATCCTAAATTCATTTCCTTTTTGTAAAACAATTCATACGGGCTCCTCCCTTCCTTCTTTATCATCAGATTGTTCAACTTTGTAGCCGTTGACGCACACTCGGCCCACATTTTTTCTCGCAATTCATCTGGAAAACCCGCTCCATTTAACATCGCTCTTGTTTTTCCCCACAAAGTCGCAAAGCGTCTTTCGACTTTTCCATTTTGTTCAGGTGTGTGAGGGGCTGTGAATTCGATCGAAATTTCTAATTCTTCCTTCTTCAAATTTGCCACCATTGCCTGATTTTCTCCAGAGTTATCTAGCCTTAAAAATTTGCCAAAGTCTGGGTCTTTATTTCTTCCTGATTTAATGAATTCGATGATTATTTTTCCTGCTTCGGGCTTCCTGTTGATAAAAAAACTCCATTTCATGCTTGTGTATTCGTCCTCGATAAGCAGCCAATATTTATTGTTTCCGATACTGCTTTTCTTAATCCAGGAAATATCGATACACAATCTTTCTCCTTTCTTTTCGGCTTTATGCAGGTTCAATTTGCTAATGTTGGTTCTTTTTAACTTCGCAAGGATGCAATTTCCACATTTCTCGACTTTTCCAGTGAGTTTTATGTGATTCGCTGCCGCTGTTTTCCTTGTCGCTTCGATCGATGGATGCCCAAGTTTTTTGTGGTACTCCATCACATTTTCAAAAGTATATCCACCTCCAATGAGACCGTAATTGTTATCAACTTCCAACTTTGCCGCCATTAAGTGCCCTTTTCCCATCTTTAAAATTTCATCGAACCCGATTTCCATCTTCCCTTTTGACACCACGATCCCTTCGCCTTTCGACTTGATACTAGCTCCACTTTTCAAGGCACAACTCACGCTAAATAGGTTCACTTTGAGATCAGGAACCACTTTGACATCCTGTAAGACAACATAAGAACCGTTGTTGATTATTTTAAGTCGTAAATCTCCGATTCTTTCAGCTTTTAAATTCCTTCCATCTCCTAAAATCACATTCTGATCAATGATTTTAATGTTTGATAATCCCTCTGAGCTCCCTGTCATGTGACAGCTTGCTCCTGTATCACAAATCCACAGGTTTTTATTTTCCAATTGTTTGGTACCTCCCATGAGGACGATTTCATTTTCTGTACTGACGTTAACTCTTTCTTTCTTCCGATTCCGATAGTGGAACGGACAATTGTATTTTTTGTGGTTCGGGTTGCCACACAAATGACACTTATACACCCATTTTCTTTCTTCTTTTCCTTCGGCGCTATCACTCTTCTCTTGCTCTCTCTTTGGACATTCATATCCTTTATGTCCCATCTCACCGCAATTATAGCATTGTTTTTTATAGATCGTTTTAAATCCATTCTTTGCGACCAAAGCTGTATCTGGGTCTTCTTTCCTTTCTTGAGCGTCGAACCTTGTAAATTTGTTCCTCAATTGCTCTCTCATCTTGTTTAAATCTAATTCGCCGTTTTCCAGCTCAATTTCCATGATCTCGATTGTATTTTCATATTCCTTCAGGAGATTATGGAGGATATGCACCATCATGTCTTTGTCGCTGACCTTGTGCCCCATTCCCTTTAATTTCCATTTTAAATTCTCCAAATTCATCAACCATTCATCCGGATCCTTGTCAAAACTGTTGAGCTTGCATTCCATGAACTCCTTCTTCAATTTAATGATATTCATCTTCGTCTTCGGCTCAAATTTCTCCGTCAGATTTAACCATGCGAGCGCTTCATCTCCATCAGGGAACTTTTCACTTTTACTATTTTCAATAATCCCAAAACACAAATCGGATTCACAGATAACCAAAAGCTCGGCATGAGCTAAATCGTTTAGGGTCTTCATTTCCTGATAACTTGGCTCGTCTTTCTTTGTTCCTCTGTACCTAAAATCATGTCTTTGTATCCTCTGAGCTTCGATTTGGCAAGAAAAGTCTTCGACCAGCGCTCCCAATCCTTCGCGTTTCCCGAGAACATCGACAATTTCAACTTTACATCCATTTTTCACTTCTTAGGGCCCTTGTGCGTTTATAAACGTGTTAAATTTCGAAGTATTTGTCTTTGATGATAGAGTGTTTCTGAAAAGAAACAGTCAAAATTCCGATGAAAAATGAAAGAGGTGAGAAGAACTTGAAAGAAAGAACACGAGAGTTGTTCCAAATTATAAGGTTTTCACTAATATTTTTACTGTCTACTCCAACTGATTTTTAATCTTTGATTTCGCCCATTTTTCGCCTAACACATTTTTCTGAAACCCTGGATATCGCTAATCCATCTAACATAAAAAACTTCAACCTGGATATCTTCTTTAAAACAAATAGAAATGAAATCTCTCTCATTTATCTCCTAATTTCCTTTTCCGGGACAATCATTTAACTATCATTGCACTTTTAGTACAAAAACCATACATTTCAATGATATTTCTTTAACACCCTTCCTTTTTGGACTCATACTTCAATGATCGGTCATGAACTTCTTTTTGTGTTTATTGTATAATGTTGTACTCAAGCTTTTGGTAAAAATATCTGCAACATTATCTTCCGACTTAACAAATTCCACTTTAATCAAACCTTCTTCCATCAATTCTCGCGTGAAATGATATCTGCTGTCTATGTGTCTAGTCCTTTCACTTGTGTTTCGGTTCTTAATCAAGAATAAAGCTCCAACATTATCAATATTCACCTTGATAGGTTTTTCGTATTCGATCTTCATTACTTCCAATAAATCTGTTAAAAACTTAATTTCTTTCGCAACTTCTGAAACCGCCACGTATTCAGCTTCTGTTGTGGATAAAGACACATTATTTTGCGACTTGGATCTCCAGCTCACTGCCACTTTGTTTAGGAAAACGATGAATCCTGTCACACTTCGTCGATTATCTCTATCTCCACAAAAATTGCTATCTGAAAATGCCTCGATTTTCCATTTATTCACCTTTAGTGGTTTCAATTGAATTCTTGCCTCTTTTGATTGAATAATATATGTAATAACTCTTTTTAGAGCATCAAAATGATTATCAGTTCCTCCATCCATAACTTTCGATAATTCTCTCACTGTGTTACTCAATTCAGGCCTGCTTAATTTAACCAGATACATCAAAGTTCCAATACCACTTCTGAACAATTTTTGGTTGGCATCGACCATTTTTTCTTCCTCTTCTTTTGGTTGGATAACTTTGAAACCTTCTCCAACTGGAATGTTGATTGTTTTCTTTTTCATATAACTTTTCCAATCTTTTTCCAATCTTTCGATTATCCTAGCTTGTCCAATCCATCAATTTTCTCCTTCAATCTCTATTTCGCATCCTAGAAAATCTTTCATTCCATCCTGCACTTTAAGATTAAAGAATGTTTTGAGTTCTGTAATTGTTTCTGACATAAGAAAATCGTCTCCTGTAATAATTCCATCGTCGACATAAAGACAAATGTATACTCTTTCATTTTCTTTCTCCTTCAAAAACATGCATGGATCTATTTGATTTTTATCGAATCCCATGCCAGTTATCACCTTTTCGAATTTTTTGTGCCACTGTCGGGCTGCCTGCACCAGACCATAGATTGACTTTTTCAGCTTTAGGAATGTATCCTTCCTTTCCTCAATACCTTCTACTTCTGCTAAACCTTGTGGAACTTTCATATACAAATTTTCTTCCAACTTGCCATTTAAAAAGGCTGTTTCGACGTCAAAGCTATTCACTTTATAACCTTTTTCTTGGATCAATACCATCAATACTCGAAAGCTGCAATCATTGACCACTGGGGAGTAATTTTCGAGAAAATCAACTCCTGGAATCTGGTTATATCCAAGAGCTACTAATCTTGCTCTGAATTGCCCATCTCTTTTAATTTTAAACACCCATTTATTTCCAATAGGTTTTCTCCCTTCCAAATCATGGCTTCCATCGATTTTTGACCAATCTTTTAAGTCTTTCATGCAATTCAACTATTTTGAGATTGCCTCTCTCCATTTTGCTTGATCCATCGGATTTTCGTTATACCATGCTTCTTTGAAATTCTTTGGTTCCACTTTTACTATTTCGTCGCTCATCAAAAGGTTTGTTTCATCTTCCTTTTTAATTTTTGCTTTCCTTTCCAGTCCGAAATTGATGGGTTTTGGAGCATCAACACTTTTGATAAATTCAACTTTGCTCTTTTCATTTATCTTTTTATCTTCGACTTCTTTCTCACTTTCTTCTTTCGCAATCTTGACAAATTCGATCTCGATTTCTTCATCGGAGCTCTCTAATTCAGTGTTTTCGAGATTAGATGTTCCATTCTTCCCATAATATTCGCCATAGGTTTTATTCAGCCACTTTACATCTCTCGTCACAATTGGTTTTTCAGATTTTAGGTCAAATACCTTGAATGTTTCTCTTGGATGATCCTCTGGATATCCCAAAAAAGCGCACAGTCCACCTTTATTCTTAAGTTTGTTGCTTACATTTACATTGTAATCCTTTTTTATTCCAATTTCACCGAATCTTCTCAATTTCGATCCTAAATTCATTTCCTTTTTGTAAAACAATTCATACGGGCTCTTCCCTTCCTTCTTTATCATCAGATTGTTCAACTTTGTAGCCGTTGACGCACGCTCGGCCCACATTTTTTCTCCCAATTCATCTGGAAAACCCGCTCCATTTAACATCGCTCTTGTTTTTCCCCACAAAGTTGCAAAGCGTCTTTTGACTTTTCCGTTTTGTTCGGGTGTGTGATGGGCTGTGAATTCGATCGAAATTTCTAATTCTTCCTTCTTCAAATTTGCCACCATTGCCTGATTTTCTCCAGAGTTATCTAGCCTTAAAAATTTGCCGAAGTCTGGGTCTTTGTTTCTTCCTGATTTAATGAATTCGATGATTATTTTTCCTGCTTCGGGCTTCCTGTTGATAAAAAAACTCCATTTCATGCTTGTGTATTGGTCCACGATAAGCAGCCAATATTTATTGTTTCCGATACTGCTTTTTTTAATCCAGGAAATATCGATACACAATCTTTCTCCTTTCTTTTTGGCTTTATGCAGGTTCAATTTGCTAATGTTGGTTCTTTTTAACTTCGCAAGGATGCAATTTTCACATTTCTCGACTTTTCCAGTGAGTTTTATGTGATTCGCTGCCGCTGTTTTCCTTGTCGCTTCGATCGATGGATGCCCAAGTTTTTTGTGGTACTCCATCACATTTTCAAAAGTATATCCACCTCCAACGAGACCGTAATCGTTATCAACTTCCAACTTTGCCGCCATTAAGTGCCCTTTTCCCATCTTTAAAATTTCATCGAACCCGATTTCCATCTTCCCTTTTGACACCACGATCCCTTCGCCTTTCAACTTGATACTAGCTCCACTTTTCAAGGCACAACTCACGCTAAATAGGTTCACTTTGAGATCAGGAACCACTTTGACATCCTGTAAGACGACATAAGAACCGTTGTTGATTATTTTAAGTCGTAACTCTCCAATTCTTTCAGCTTTTAAATTCCTTCCATCTCCTAAAATCACATTCTGAATGATGATTTTAATGTTTGATAATCCCTCTGAGCTCCCTGTCATGTGACAGCTTGCTCCTGTATCACAAATCCACAGGTTTTTATTTTCCAATTCTTCGGTACCTCCCATGAGGACAATTTCGTTTTCTGTACTGACGTTAACTCTTTCTTTCTTCCGATTCCGATAGTGGAACGGACAATCGTATTTTTTGTGGTTCGGGTCGCCACACAAATGACACTTATACACCCATTTTCTTTCTTCTTTTCCTTCGGCGCTATCACTCTTTTCTTGCTCTCTCTTTGGACATTCATATCCTTTATGTCCCATCTCACCGCAATTATAGCATTGTTTTTTATAGATCGTTTTAAATCCATTCTTTGCGACCAAAGCTGTATCTGGGTCTTCTTTCCATTCTTGAGCGTCAAACCTTGTAAATTTGTTCCTCAATTGCTCTCTCATCTTGTTTAAATCTAATTCGCCGTTTTCCAGCTCAATTTCCATGATCTCGATTGTATTTTCATATTCCTTCGGGAGATTATGGAGGATATGCACCATCATGTCTTCGTTGCTGACCTTGTGCCCCATTCCCTTTAATTTCCATTTTAAATTCTCCAAATTCATCAACCATTCATCGGGATCCTTGTTAAAACTGTTGAGCTTGCATTCCATGAACTCCTTCTTCAATTTAATGATATTCATCTTCGTCTTTGGCTCAAATTTCTCCGTCAGATTTAACCATGCGAGCGCTGCATCTCCATCAGGGAACTTTTCACTTTTACTATTTTCAATAATCCCAAAACACAAATCGGATTCACAGCTAACCAAAAGCTCGGCATGAGCTAAATCGTTTAGGGTCTTCATTTCCTGATAACTTGGCTCGTCTTTCTTTGTTTCCTCTGTACCTAAAATCATGTCTTTGTATCCTCTGAGCTTCGATTTGGCAAGAAAAGTCTTCGACCAGTGCTCCCAATCCTTCGCGTTTCCCGAGAACATCGACAATTTCAACTTTACATCCATTTTTCACTTCTTAGGGCCCTTGTGCATTTATAAACGTGTTAAATTTCAAAGTATTTGTCTTTGATGATAGAGTGTTTCTGAAAAGAAACAGTCAAAATTCCGATGAAAAATGAAAGAGGTGAGAAGAACTTGAAAGAAAGAACACGAGAGTTGTTCCAAATTATAAGGTTTTCACTAATATTTTTACTGTCTACTCCAACTGATTTTTAATCTTTGATTTCGCCCATTTTTCGCCTAACACATTTTTCTGAAACCCTGGATATCGCTAATCCATCTAACATAAAAAACTTCAACCTGGATATCTTCTTTAAAACAAATAGAAATGAAATCTCTCTCATTTATCTCCTAATTTCCTTTTCCGGGACAATCATTTAACTATCATTGCACTTTTAGTACAAAAACCATACATTTCAATGATATTTCTTTAACACACGCACACATCTCCTGTTTTAAATTTTATTATTCAACTGCTATTGTTTACAACCTATTGTGTTAGGGATTAGCTTCTTGATCCTTCAGTCAAGGTAGGTCATTCTCCTTCAACTCAACAACTATTCTGCAACAATTTCCAACTACCAAGCAATCATCAATGTAAATACCAATCATCAAATTTCCATCTAGATTCCATTTCGACAATAAACACGGATTAGATGTATTCTATATAAATCCGTTTGACTTGAGTTCAGAGATTAATTCCATATAGAATTCTAGTGCTTTGCAAGTCCATACATTGTTTTGGTTAGTAATTAAATATTGTTGGAATCAAAATTCAAACCTTGTGGAATATTCAGAGTCAACAATACAAGCTTTTTGGTTCCAACTTAATTTGCGGTCAACATGATTCGAAAATTAACATTATTGATTCATCTATTTTGAATGCCATATTTTTGCTCTTGTATCCTCTTATGCATTCATCAGCTCTTGTGAAGAGTTAATCCTATGAAGAGTTAGATTGTTGCATGATTTGCATCAATTTGTTTTCTGTCTACATAGACGGGTCCTGCAAAGCATTATACATGCTTTCCATGTACGAGCAGTATTTAGTCATCACCTAATTTGTATGATAAAACACTATTTATTGTCATCCATATGTATGGAGAAACAAAAAGGGTAGTTGACTCGTAACTTCCATGAATAGATGTATAAATACATAGAATATCCTCGTTCATTGTACTAACGATAGGGGACGCCTCCAACACTGGTTAAAAAAGCCTTTTAATGTATCTATAGAGTGAATATTGTCCATAATCTCTTACATCAGGTATTGACTTCTTGATTTATACATTAGGTATGTCATTTGCCCGCATGCTCCTGTTAAATATGGGATTTTATTGAAATGGAGAGATTTGGCGGATACTCACCCTCTCCGATGCATTTTTTTTCCATTTCTGTATACCTTTATTACCGGATATGGTCCTGTAAAGGGGTTTTGATAAGTTTCGGAGAATTCCGAGTGTTTCCAATGACACTTGGTCTCCAACCTTACATTCATAAGGAGTTTAACTCTTGTTTTCTTTTGGTTGGGCTTATTGATTAAATAATGATTCCTTTTTTGGATTTTGTTCCAATCTGCATTGAATGCAATATTGTGAATCATATCTCTGCCAAACATTAACTGATAGGGACTTGCCTTTAGTTTCGCGTGGAAAGTGCCTATGCAGTAGATTGCAGAAAATAGTCAAGCGGATTGCCTTCTTCTATATTTTCCTTTTTTATGCCATATGATCTGATCACATCATTTATAACTTTGTGTATTCGCTAAATGATGAAGTTGCTTGTGGATTGTGACATGTCTTGGATTGTCTTTAGGCTGTTCTGAATTTTCGCAAGCAAAAGGCTATGGGAATCTTACCCTGCATAATTACTGCACCCAGCTGATGATAAGGTGCATCAGCATAGCTTTGAAATGGTTTACTGAAATTTGGGAAAGATAAAAGTACCTCAGTGCCAATTTAATTTTCTACAGCGCCTGTGGATGGGATGGAAGCCATTCCAACTTGACCTTACTTGATGAAAACTAGTCAATGGGGCTAGAAGCCCACTCCTGTAAAACCACTTATTGCGATAGTAGCTGTCTATTCCAATAAATTGGCATCGTTCTTTCCTGGTTGGGACTTTGATCTTAAGAATGGCTTCAATTTTATTGTGTGCTGGTTGAATTCCTTTTGTGTAAATACAATAGCCCAGTTTTCGTTCTGGAAAGAATGTTGATTTGGATGCATAGATTCTTGTACCAGCACTTGAGAGTCTTGCTAGAACCATCTTTCAATTGAGTAGATAGCATTTGAAGTTGCTGTGTGTTAGAATTAGCAAATCATCAAGATAGGTTTTTCCATATTCCATATCTTGAGATTATTTGAACATCATGTCTGGAAAAGCATCTGGGACAGTTCCAATTCCCATGGGCAAACGTTTTTTCTTGCACTTTCACCAGAGAAATACAATATTGCATTGTTTTTGAGCCTCTGCATCTACTTTGATGTGATAGTAACCATATTTCACTCCAGTGCCGTGGCAAAGGTAAACCCTTCTATGGAACGGTTCATATCGCCAATCGTTTTGCAGGAAGTCAATAAATAATGAAGAATTAGGAAAATTAGGCAGTACATGTTACACTAATAAAATGAAATGAGTAAATAAATAATTTAATGTTAGATTTGTGTGGAATGAAGAATAGTCCTTGTTTGTGAAGGATTGAAGTGAATCATTGAAAAAAGAATAAGGAAGTTTCTTCAGAGATATTCAGAATATATTGGATATCAAATATAAGCGGAGGAGTAAATTATTACTGCAAGAATAATTTGTCCGTAACCTTAGCAGAGATACGATGCAAGCTTGACGAAGGATTCGATTCAATATAAGGATGAAAATTGCGGTCTAACCACATGAAGACAAGCAAAACGTCCTTATTGCAGAATGTTTCACTTTAGGCATTCAACAAATGCAAAAGTTGTCAGATCTGGAATTCAATTATGAGGTGCTCTAGCGTATTAAATAAAAACCAAGGCACAGTCTCATTGGTAAGAAGAGCATTGACTCAAAGAAAACGTAGGATTCATTTATGAAGCCTTCCTTTCATTGCCGCAAGATTTTGTGGGATAAGAAATCTAGGCATCATGGGTCAAGGCTTGTATGTAATTGATGCAATATTCAAAGCCTATGGACAACAAACAAATATCACAAATATCATAATGGCAAGAAATGAGATTTAAAATTAGATTTTGAATCTTAATATCTATGGACAGCAAACAATTATTACCAACATCATAATGGCATGAAACGAGATTTAAAATTAGATTTTGAATCCTAATGTACGGGTTCAAAAACTGTGAAGTTGTCGGGATCAAAGCGGGGCCGGGTATTTCCCGCAGTCCGCCTTGGGTGCAGTCTCTGTAGCAGAAACGTACGGCTGGAACATACCACAACCTACTGGTTGTATTTTTTATTATTCTTTCATCCGTGATGCCGTCGTGTTCTTTTTCAACACTTATGAATTTAATCCCATGACGCGAGGTAGTACATGAATACATCGAAACCGTCAAAAAAGAAATCTTACGAGTTTTCGATTTAGACTAAGTCGTGCTAATGAGATCTCTCCTCGCTCATCAACTCCTACAAATGATAGGGATGATAGCCATGAACAATGCGCTAGCGCAGCATCTTTCACCTTTGCCATCAAGTAGTCATAGCCCTTGGTTGACGGAGGCAAATTCCAGTTTTCTCTCCCAGAGTGTTGAGCCGACCTTCAGTGTCCTTCCGTTTAGTTCACTTCCATTTAAAAGTTCTACACCGTCAGCAAGCACAAAGCCACAGGCAAATTTCCAACCTTCCAAATTGCTTCTGTCTTTACTAAGTCTCGGGACTTTAAACGTGAGCATACAAGCATCTACAAGCCAAATTCATTCAACTTCTTGTTCACCATCCCAAGCATTTTCGCTTAAAAGTGAAAAATCATTCATAGCCGTTCCGTCTGAATCAATTACACAGTCATTGAATCTGAAATCATCAACAAATGTACATCCACCTAATTCTCCTTCCTTAGATAGGAAGCTTTCTCAACGATGGAAACCATCGATAAGGCAACCATCACATAGAGTATTCCCTGCGAAACAAAGTATGAATTCTACCAGTATTCTTCCCCCAGCTAGTTTTCTTCCAAAATCTAATTTTCCTTCATCTTTACGTGCAGAGCTATCACAAAGTACTCATACAACAGCAAGTCGGCAACCATCGGGTATCGTTTTACCATCTACCTTGCCCTCTATAAGTGTTAGCCCATCGTCAAGTCCCGAACGAGCACTTAGCTCTCCTTCTAGCAACACACAGCCAGTCATCAACATAGGGCCTTTTAATTTTAATGATCTACGGGAAAGCCAGCAACCATCTCGTAGTTATATTCCCTCTACAATCACTCAACCACCTATAGAGGAGCTGCCATCAAAATTATCAACCGTAACACCTAGCGAATCTCCAAGTGTTTTCTCGATTGACTCTTGCAATATACTTCAAGGAAACGTGCTTCCATTATGCCTACAAAATTCAAATCCTGGAGTTTTTGCATGTTTTACTATGAAAGAGTTTCTTCCTTTTCTCCCTACCACGGGATGTCAACCACCATTCAAAATCTCGATTCGATTTTGTCATGAATCTAACTTCTTGTCGAAGTATTTGATTCCCATCAGTGGTAACTTGAAACGAACGTCTCATCACAACATGAATAGCCAGGTTCCAACCAAGCAAGAAATGATGCATGGAATTGGCAAGCAGCGTTTTGGCCTTGAGCCAATGAAGCATCCATTATTCCCTTTGACTGAAATCGAAAATATGAAACCAGAAATGTTTTCGATGTCTTTGCGTATCGAAAGGCATCGCCGTCATAAGAGTTATGAAAGGGGAACCAGAGGTCGTACACTGGCTCGGATGCATGTTCCCTTCAGTATTGAGAATGACTCTGCAGCCATCAGATCGCTAGTGGCACAGCCCCTTCAAAGAATGCGTTTCAAAACTAAACAAGTGAAGGAAGCTGTTGCAAATGGGGGAATGGAAATGAAAGGTGGAAAAAAGAAGGCAACCAAAACGATTGGTTCAACTCCTGTGACCAAGACTTCAGTGCCTACAGTAAAGGCCCCAGATCTCATGTCTCCTTCTACGAAAACTCCAAAGAGGACACCAATTCCAACTCCAAAGGCAAAGTCTAGTAATCCAATACAAATACCAACCACTTTGTTGCCTAACAATCCATCATTGCCAATGAGTGGGACGCAGCAAACGCTTGACTTTTTGAATCCATCATGTACCAGAGGTTGCGTTAAGTTTGATGACATTCTATGTTTGCGGGCCTCAAAGAGGAGATCCATGATAAGTGTAACAACCATTCATTACATTGTGTCGGACTCTAGTGGCATAAGTGCGGCTTTTTCTTTGAAAGTTGTAATAGCAAATGACTCGGATTGTATTCTCCCAATCTCAACTTGTAGCAACAAAGGAATATCAAGTAACAGAACTGCGTTTCAATGAATCACTGTTTACAGAAAGTCAATACTTAAGCGCAGTTTCAGGAAGTCATTGAAGATAGACTGGATTTGATTAAGCTTAAATTTCTTTCCTCAGGAATTATTTTATGTTACACTAG
>CAAAJI010000713.1:8940-26678 GCA_900642245.1 Fragilaria radians | reverse complement strand
CTTAGGGGTAGCGACAGCACTTACTTATTTGGATCTTAGTGTCACAAGTCTTTCAGGATCCATTCCAAGTGAAATTGGTCATTGTTCAAAACTTACATCATTACTTCTTGGAAGGAACAAAATGGATGGGTTTCTTCCAACTGAAATTGGCATGATTGGTAGTCTGAAAGATCTCAGAATATCCAATAACAAAGTCTCTGGAACCATTCCAAGTGAAATAGGTCAATGTATTGATCTTTCTACACTTTACCTTTCCTACAATTCTATACATGGAACTATTCCAACTGAGTTGGGGGTAGCAACAGCACTTACTTATTTGGATCTTAGTGTCACAAGTCTTTCAGGATCCATTCCAAGTGAAATTGGTCATTGTTCAAAACTTACATCATTACATCTTGGAAGGAACAAAATGGATGGGCTTCTTCCAACTGAAATTGGCAAACTGACTAATATGGATTATTTTTTATTGTATTCCACCTTTGTTAATGGGACAATTCCAAGTGAAATTGGTCAGCTTACAAAACTTGCACACTTGAACCTCCCTTGGAATACTCTAAGTGGAACTATTCCAACTGAACTAGGGGCAGCTACAGCACTTACTTATTTAAGTCTTGATTTCTCCCCTCTTTCTGGATCCATTCCAAATGAAATAGGTCAGTGTTCAAAACTCACAACCTTGTTTCTTGGATGGAACAAAATGAATGGGCTCATTCCCAGTGAAATTGGCATGATTGGTAGTCTGAAAGATCTCAGAATATCCAATAACAAAGTCTCTGGAACCATTCCAAGTGAAATAGGTCAATGTATTGATCTTTCTACACTTTACCTTTCCTACAATTCATTAAGTGGCTCCATTCCATTTCAACTTGGTGCTCTCACAAAACTTAAAAAACTTGAAATAATTGAAAATCAGGTAACTGGTACAATCCCAAAAGCTATATGCAATGAAAATGCAGAATTTGTTGTAGATAGTAAAATTAAATGTGCATGTTGCTTGTAAATTAACTTAAAATGTTCATAGAGCCTAAGCAAATGATGTAATTCTCAGTGTCAATGACTTGGTTGTAAAACTTGTCTGCCATCTGATTGGATAATGAAAGTTTCCATGGAGGATTGCCTTGTGTAAAGCAATACTGTTTATCCATTTATTTTTCACACATAGGCAATCAGTAGGCAACTCTGATTTCTCAATTTTCTTGTAGACACCTTAATCCTCCATTCCTTCAATTCTCTCTGAATAGTCTCCCTCCATTTTGCTCTTTCCTCAAGATTTGGATTGCCATATGCATCATCAAACAAATCAGGCTCTTTCAGTTTTCCTGTCACATTCAGAGCAACATTGGCTCTACAAAGGATCAACTCCCTTCCTGGTTGATTATTCTCCACAAATCTCTCTGCATCAGTGTTACATCAGCTCTTTAATTTTAATACTTCCCACTTTGCTTTGTCCAACTTCTTCTTATCAACTCCTTCAACTTGATTAGGTACTTTGGTATCTTTCTGTATTTCTTCTTCATTGTCTGAATGATCAATTTTGTCAATTTTTACTCTATTTTGGCATTTAGTTCAAGTTCCAAATTACTTTCCAACTCAAATTACATCTCTTGATTTGATGATTTGTTCAGTATTTGGGTTCAGAAACCTGTAGATGTGTGATGCATGGTCAACACTGTATCCAACAAACTTCCCTTTGTTTGCCAACTTTGATTAGATCTTGTCTTTTGTTGCGATATGGAAAAAATTCTTGGTAGAATCAAGGCTTAGGATTAGCTATCAAAACTCCCATGAGTGAAGGGTATCATCTGGAAGTAGATAACACGCCATTATGTGCCAATGAAGATTCAGCTAAGTATAGATCTATAAGGCTCGTGAAGCTGCTCAGTTGCATAGGCAAGGCAGAAGAATATCAACAAGGACTGGAAGGGTGGCAGTGTTGTTACTGGAGAAAGGCTCTATGTGGATATCACCTACATCAAGGGAGCAAGCTATGGAGGATCAAAATTTTGGGCTTTAATTGTTAATGACTACTCAAGGTACTGTTGGAGCTACTTTTTAAAGCAGAAAGGTGACTTGAAGAACAAGCTGATTGAATTAGTTGATGAGTTGAAAATTCAAAGAAGACTGCAAAATTTCTGGGGTTAGATGATGCTGGAAAAACTTTTGCACTTGAAAAAATATGTAAGCAACACAATCTTGGGTTGCAGTTTGAGTTTAGGGGGCCAAGAATCCCTCAAAAAAATGGCAAGGTGGAGAGAATATTTCAAGCCCTCATATTGAGAAGTAGTCTCTTCAGTTAACAAAAATTGAAGATTAAAAGAGGATAACTTGAACAAATAAGTCAAAATAAAAGTTGTGACTAATTTAAACGATTAATCTAATGATGACTCATAAGGTGATGACACACACATTTTTGAATTATTAATATCCCTATTGGATAAACCCTAAATATTTAAACTAAGTCTTGAATGAACGTAAGGGATATTTCCAATGTAATGTTCATTCTGTTTTTCCTAAAAATGTCTTTGCATGCTTCTTGTAAATTTTGTGCCTGACATTTTTTGTAAAAATATTGGAATTATTTTCATTGGACTTGACAAATTCTACCTTTACAATTCCATCATCAACATTTTCATGATAAAATGATAACGAGTGTCGACGTGCCGACGAATTTTGCGACATAAATAGCGCACCAATATTGTCTGTTTTCACCACAATCGGCAAAGTCATTTCAATCCCAACATCTCTGAGAAGAAAATTCAAAAATTTGGTCTCCTTTACAGTCTCAGAGATTGCAACATACTCTGCCTCACTGCTTGAGAGAGTAACTCCTTTGTGCACCTTGGAGCGCCAGCAAACAGGTGCATTTTGAAGATAAACAATGAACCCAGTAACGCTAATCCAAGTCTCTGGATCTCCAGCCAAGTCACTGTCACAAAAGACCTTGAGATTCCAGTCCGTATGGTTAAATTTTGGGCAGAGTTTTAAGCAAAAAAATTTCGAATCAAGCACAAACTTAACAACCCTCAACATTTCAAGGTAAGTTCCATAATTGCTCTGTCCATGCATTTGGAAGGCTCTCTGATAACATTACAAAGGTCTGGTTGTGAATACTTTGTCAAATAAAGGAGCACACCAACTCCAGAGCAATCTCTTTTGTGCATTTCATTGTCTAACAACTCCGAATTATCACCTGGTCAAACAATTCTAAATCTTGGCGTTCCAGGAGTTTTACAGTCTCTTTTCTGAGCTACTTCTTCTTCAAACTTAACTTTCAGATTATTGATCAATTGTGGTTGAAGGATTAAAACCTAACCCCTAACCCATGGTTAAATTTTGGGCAGAGTTTTAAGCAAAACAATTTCGAATCAAGCACAAACTATACAACCCTTAACATTTCAAGGTAAGTGCCCATAGTCACTCCATCCATGCATTTGGATAGCTCTCTGACAACATTGCAAAGGTCTGGTTGCAAATACTTTGTCAAATAAAGGAGCATACCAACACCAGAGCGATATCTTTTCTGCATTTCATTGTCTATCAACTCCGATTATCATCTGGTCAATCAATTCTAAATCTCGGTGTTCCAGGAGTTTTATAGTCTCTTTTCTGGGCTACTTCTTCTTCAAACTTATCTTTCAGATTGTTGATCAAATGTGGTTGAAGGATTAAAATCTCGTTTCTTGATTCATTTTCCAAAACACGACAACTCAAATAGTCTGTTAATTGCTTTGTAACCTTGAGGCTGAATCCACCAGCTTTCAAATCGGTAATCAATTTTGAAATGTGACCTTCTTTGCCAAAACAAGGCAATCATCAACATAGACTCCAATAAGAATAATGCCATCTTCATCCCATTTGGACAATAAACATGGATCGGATTTGTTTTCAGTAAATCCAACATTCTTTGGCACTTCAACTAACCTTTTATAAAACTCCCTTGCGCTTTGAACCAATCCATAAATAGTTCTTTTTAACCTTAAACAATCGGTTTCCTTATTCTTCATGCCTTCTGGAATATTCATATAAATTTCTTCCTGTAGATTTCCATGTAAAAAGGCTGTTTCAACATCAATAATTGTTGCTTGTAAGCCCCAGATTAACTTGACAATCAGCATAACTCAAAAGCTAACATTGTTGATCACAGGAGCATAACTTTCATTAAAATCTACACCAGGGACTTGACTGTATCCACAAGCTACTAACCTAGCTCTAAACATTCCATTTTGCTTGATTTTAAAAATCCATTTGCATTTGATGCATCTCCTGTCACTTGGTACATCTTTTCTACGGATAACATCACATACGTCTCTACTTTCCATATCAGTAAACTCCTTTTTAATTGCCATTCTCCACCTCTCACGATTTATAGGATCTTTACAATTCCAAGATTCATCAAAGATTCTAGGTTCTTCCTCAATATTCACACCAAACATTGCAAGGTTAACTTGATCAAGAAGAATTTCCCTTCCTTGCTCTAAATCATCAATAATCTTTGAAGCTTCAGGGTTGTAGCTTCTCTCCAATTGCTTCATTTGACAAAAAAGCTGTACAGTAGTAGTATCTTTGACATTTTGTGGTGTTGAACTTACTTCAGACTCTGGAACATTCATTGCTTTTGCTTTATGAAAAATCATCGATCCATCTTCATCATCACTCAAATAATTGGGAATTGGATCTTTCTGCTTTATCCAATCTTTATGATACATCTTTATCCACTTAATATCTCTCGAATTAATGATACAATTGGTCTCTAAGTTTAACATTCGATACACATCATTGGCATGATCAATTGAGTATCCAACAAACATGCAAAAGGTTCCACGATTCTGCAACTTTCCCTGGATGTCATTCTTTGTAGTCACCACACCAATTTCTCCAAACAATATTAGGCTTTCAGGTAACTTAGGAATTGATCCAAACATCAATTGATGCGGATATACTTCTTTATTCTTAGCTGAAGTGATGATAGATAAGAACGTAACTGTTCTGGCACACTCAGCCCAAACACCAGATCTTAAAGTATCCTTCAGTCCCGCACAATTCAACATTGCTCTAATCCGCCAATAAAAGGTCTGAAATTTCCTTTCAACCTTGCCGTTTCGTTGAGGTGTTCTTGGACCAGAAAACTCAAATTTAATATTCAATCCTTTGGAGTCACATTCATGTTGGAAGGCTTTATTCTTGCCTGAGTCATCACATCGAATAAACTTCACATTAATTCCAGCAATTGTCAAGTCTGTGAGCAAGACCATCAATTTTTCTTTCAATTCACCTTTTGCTTTTAAAAATAAACTCCAACAATAATCTGTGTGATCGTTGACAATTAGGACCCAAAATTTAGCTCCACCAATACTTAAATCTCTCACAGAACTAATGTCCAAATAAATCCTTTCTCCCGGAACTTGACTTCCTCCTTTCCACTCTTTGTTGAGGTTTTTCTGCCTAGCCTTTGCCAGTGCGCAATCTTGACAAACTTCAATGTTTCCAATCAACTTAAAGCCAAGAATATTAGCAGTTTTCTGCAACTTCTCAGTCCCACAGTGACCCATCATTTCATGAAACTTATTCACGTTGATACGCTTATCTTGACAAATCATAGTTGTTGCATTGTAGATCACTGGAGATGGAAAAACAGACAACTTGACTCCTGAAACAAAACCATTTGTTGTGCAGAGTACTCTGTCAAAAATGACGGAAACTTGGCCTTTAGAGAGGCAGATTGATAAGTCCTTGTTGCTTAATGTGAATCCATTTTTCAAAGCCTGATTAAGACTAAATAGGTTCACCCATAGTTCTGGAACATACTTAGCGTCATGGAGAGTAATAACAAGGCTTGGCCCATGAAGTTGAATCACGTTACACTTCAAACTTCCAACCATTGTTGCGGTCATGGTTCTACCGTTTCCAACCGTGATATCCTCACATATTTCTTTAACATCAAATAGGCCCTCCTTGAAGTTACAGTAGTGTTCACAGGCTCCACTGTCGCAAATCCGAATATCATTGGACAAATTATGATTTTCTGAGGTTGCCGTGAATGCCACATCTTGTGATTTCATACATCTGTCTATCACGATTACTGTTCTCGTTACTGGCTTGCTGAGATTCCTTTTTCTTCAATTTCAGACAATTTTTCTTTACATGCCCAGTTTTACGACAATTTACGCAATAATTTGCCCCGGTTCTGTTACCGTTAGTTCCAACATTGTTGACTTGCTTCTTTTTGCACTGAAATGCCTTATGACCGATTTGACCGCAATTTCTACATTTGCCTTTAAATTGCCCGGCAAACAAAGCATGTTCTTCCAAAACTTCACCTTCTTCGTTCCCATTTGTATTCATATTTAACCTTTCAAAACAAGACTCAATTCAGCCTTGATTTCTTCCACTGTCAAGGGCTTCTCTGCATCTCCCACTCTTTTCTCCATTAAAGCAAGTTGCAACTCATAATCTGAAGTGAGATTGTTCAACATATGGATCATAAATTGGTTATCTGAAATGCTTGAACCCATATCTTCAAGTCTCACGCAAAGATCTTCTAATTCAGTAATCCAGACTTCAGGATCTTGGCCCTTTTTCAACGCTAGACCTCTAAATTGCTTCTCTAACTTGACCATAGAAGGGGCAGAAATTGGCTCATATTTATTCTTGAGTCTTTTTTTTTCCACGCAGTAGCAGCATTGCCATCAGGATAATCCTTTGATTTGCATCCTTTAACAAAATTAAAAGCAATCTTTCCGTTACTAGTCTTGACATCAATAGATAAGATCAGTTCTGTGAACGCAATTTCGTTAAATTCGATAATCTTTAACATCCTCTTTCCTTGATCTGAAGCTTCATCAAAACTCTCATCAATCTTGGGAATCAACAACTTTCCTATTAAAACATCTTTAAACCCTTATCGCTTGGCTTTTGCAAGGAACTTCTTGCTCCAAATAGGCCATTCATCACCCTTTCCACTAAAAGGAATCACTCTAATAGTGCTTAAGTCTGTCATATTGACTTGTAAGATGAATACCAACAACAGAAAACCAATGAAATCTCAAGTAACAAAATCCAAGATCAAAAACCGAAAATAAAGAAGCGAACTAAGCAGGTACCCACGTTTAAACGTGTTGAGAAGTAGTCTCTTCGGTTAACAAAGATGAAGGTAAGAAAGAGGATAACTTGAACAAACAAGTCAAAATAAAAGTTGTGACTAATTTATAAGATTAATCTAATGCTGACTCATAAGTTGATGACACACATTTTCGAATCTTAATATCCATAGTGGATAAACCCTAAACACATAAACTAAGTCTTGAATGAACGTAAGGGATATTTCCAATACCTCTACGGAAGAATCCGGGCAATGTTTAATGACTTGAGAATTGTGGAAGACATGTGACATGGACATTGGGCAGAATGTGCATCTGCAGCATCATTCTATGAGAATAGAATTGTCAACATGGAGACACTACAATCACTATTACAACTGATGTACAACATTCAGTTCATAGGCTTTAAAAATTTAAGAACCTTTGGTGAAAAGTGTGTTGTGACAACTAAGAAAACAATTCAGAGAAAATTAAATTACAGAGGAACTGTTGGTTTATTTGTTGGATATCCTGATAATCATGCAATTGATGTTTACATGATATTCAATATGAAAACCAAACAAATCATCAAATCAAATCAAGAGACTTAGTTTGGCTTAATTTAAGTTATGGAAATTGGAATAAACCAAAAAATAACAACATTCAGCCTCAAGATGATGAAGACACTTACGATACAGAACTTATGACAGCAGATGCTAGTGATTTAGCTGAGACAGAGGATGATGCCCAAATCAGGAAGGAAAACAAAGCTTAAAAACAAATTTCAAAGTAGAAAAGGGGTTAGAAAATCCTGATCCATCAAAATTCCTTGAAATGCAAAATTCGGGTAGGGAAATGATCGTAGAAAGTGCTGATTTTGCATTTAATATGGTAGACCTTATCAAGAACCCGGAAAGTTTTGAGGAGGCATCACCCTGATGTTGACAAGGAAATTAAGTGGTGCCGTGCAATTTGAAAGTCAAAGGAGTTTGGGAAAAATTTGGGAAGTTGGAGATTCCCAACAGACAAAACTATATCAAAAACAAGTTAATTTTCAAAACAAAACAAAACGGAATTTACCGGGTGTGGTTAGTAGCATGTGGCTACAGTCAAATTCCTGGAGTGGATTTTCAAGAAAGTTATGCACCCGTTATCAATGATGTGACATTCAGATTTCTTTTGGTTACAATGTTAACCTGGAATTTAATCTGAAAAGTGGTCAATATTGAAACGGCGTTTCTGCATGGTAACCGTAATGAGACAATCTTTATGGAAGGATATGGAAGCAAGTAAAAATGAATGTTTAATTTTAAATAGAACCATTTATGGTCTTATCCAATCTGCAAGGGAATTTTATAATAAACTTGTTTTGTCATCAAAAGGTTGTGATTTCAGGGGAAGTCCTGTTGACAGTCATGAGAAGACATTCTAGTTAGCAATAGAACTAATTAATTTTTTAAAAGTTAAGTGTGAAGAGGCTCTCTAACAAACAGACAGCTCACCAGGCCCAGGCTTTTCTTTCACAAGGGATTTGAAGCTTACTCCTCAACTCCAGCACTACTTCAATGTAGGATCTACTGCTTTCTTCTGCCTCTCAAGTGATAAAAAAACTATTGTACATAAATGTTACCATCTGAAAAGATGATTTTGGTAATGATTTTGTCAATGCATTCTTTTTGCACTCAGCCCACTTTTCTTGACATGAATGATTTGTTATTGCTATGGTAAATACCATTCCGCTAGGTTAGAGTGTAGCATGCAAAATGGTAGTGATGACAACATGAAAAAAATGATTTGTGATTGTGAAAAGATCCTGGCAAATTTTGCATCCCACAACCAGCAATTCCCTGGGTATCAAAGATTAATTCCACTAAAGTGAAGAGAGATTTAAAAAAATCCAATAAATCTCTTGAAACAAGTTTTTATTTTTTTTTTTGCTTTCTAGTTTGATTTGAATAAGAATGCAAAGATGTTGAGGAAACAAACCTTAAAACCATTCGTAAAGAACTTTAAAATGCATAAGCGCAGAAGAAGTTTATGCCAAGACACTTGAAGGTTAGGGACTAAATCAAAACTATATTTTTCTTGGTTTCTATTCTTGTCCTGGATAAAAGAAAAGAATGTGAAAATCTGAGAAGTAAGGCTTGTGTATTCATCTAAAGAAATGGAATTCCTATCCACGTCCTTTCAGAATAGTTCCGATATTCTTCGGGAAAGAGATGCCGAAGAGTTTCTTCTTCGTACGCGATTCTCCTCTTGAAAAAAGTCCAGGTTGCGAAGGTGAACAGCACAACTTGGAGTGGATTACAAAGTAGAATCTGAGTCCCCACAGCCCAGTAGAAGAAGCCGACATAGGATGGATGTCGTAAATACTTGTATCTGATATTTTAAAAGTTTCAACGTTTTATATAGTAAGCCCAATTAGATATTACGATTTTGGAGTTGACCAACAACAAGGATAAATGAAATATAAACTTACATTCCATGAGTCACCAAGACATGGTCTTCTCGTTTAGAAACTTGGATTAGATGATTGAAATTCTCAGCACATGTAACCATAGCGGTGATTCTGATTCCCTGTGCTATCATTACTATGATTAATCCGAGAATCATGATATAAATGTTGTTCCACTTTTTAAGAAAGGCGAAACGAATAGCGAACTCGATTGCTGATAACTGAAGAAAGCACGGAAGTAAGTATGAACGGAGTCTTTGAGGAATAATTCGAGTGTAAAGCACGAATTGTTACAACTTACTCACAATTGCTGCACCTGTGTAAGCGTAACTGTGATTCACTATGAACGAATCCGAGGAAAGAGCGTTTGGGTTGTAGATTGCGGTTGTAAAGAATTCTGATAGATGAAAAAAGCATACACATATTATGTATATACACCATTGAATTAAGAGTTGCAAACGATCCGTATCAATTAGGAGATGTGATGATTCTGAACTTGAAAGAAGGAATCGAAAGTATACTCCAATACAGAGAGAAACGAAATGCACGCCCATAATCACTCCTAGTAAGAATGCAACCATTGCTGTTCTACCTAAGCTCAGTTTGCTATTGAAGGCAGGATATTCGATCCATGATTCAAAGCTTAGAATCGATTGAATTCTTTGTAGGAAAATGCGTACATGGTGCAGGAAAGCAAAGTGCATCATTCTGCCGACGGGACAATCTCAATCTCAAAACAATTTTGTTAAGCGATACAACTACTGCAATACAATGACATTGTAACTCACATCGTTACTTGTATATACCACTCTTACTTGTACGCTTATGCTAGTAGAACCTTAACAACAGTGTGGCACATCCAAATAGTCGTCGAGTTATTTTTTGTCTGTAAAATGTGCGTCTGTAGGTAATCAACATCCAGTTACAGAGTTAACAAAACTACAATTTTCCATTTGTACAACCTGATGTATTTCCATTTGAAGTTTGCTTTTTAAAGCAAAGATTTTGGGCAGTAGTCACCATGGATTGCCGGTCTATTTTGAGTTTGATAAGCCAACTGTCGCATCACGTAAGTCATGGTAGATACAGTAACCTCTCGCTTAGGTGCGCACTTTGAACACAGGTTGCGAATGGGCACTTAACAGAGAGTGCGCACTTTAATATTGTAAGCAAGTTTGTGTTTTCAATGGATTCTATAAGACACAATGCGCCGCCTAAAGCTGGAACTTCCTCCATATTTAGTTATTTCAAAAGCAATTGAGCTTGCTAAAACACTTGAAATTCCTGCTAATGATTTCAAAGCTACTTGGTGCTTGCTGACTAAATTGTGAGCCCAAAAGGGGTTGGGATCGGTTCTCCTGAGTGGTGAAGGAGCTGAAGTCAACAAAGAAGATCCAGAATTATTGCTTCGATTGAAGAGCTTTATGATATAATAATTTATCCTGCACAAAATGTTTATAACATGGACGAAACTGGCTTATTTTATCATCTTCTGCCAAGGTTTATGTTGTTAATGCCAAGTGAAGATGTCTCAACAGTGAGGGGTAAAAAGAAATTGAAAGACTGAGTGACTTTAGTTGTGTGTGCTAATGCTGATGGTTCAAACAAGATTCCTTGTATGATGATAGGGAAACCTAATGCTCCTGCATGCGTTGTTGGTAGAACCTGGTGCATTCCTAATCACAACCAGAAAAAAGCATGGATGGATCAACCCAACTGTCAAATATGGTTTGACACCGTATTTGTGCCTACGGTGAGAAAGCATACAAACCAACCAGTTCTTCTCCTTCTAGATAATGCTCCAGGACATTTTGAAAGTTTTGAGAAAGTTGGAATTCATGCGGAACATTTTCCTCCAAATTACACAAGTTGGAAGCAGCCTTGTGATCAAGGAATGATTAATGCATTGAAAACAAGGTACAAGTTCCTGTATCTGCGCAATGTACTGTTTTCTATGGACTTAATGACAATGAAAAAACGGCTTTAAAAGGACAAGGCAAAAAAGTAAGAAGGGGATCAGCTGGAGTTAGATTTGGAAATCCCGCCCATCTTGTTGATCCAGCAAAATATGTGAAGGAGGCTTGGGACAGTTTCTTACCAATATAGATTGAAAATCTCTTTAGAAAGGCAGATATATTGATTTAATTCCAAGACGAAATTTAAGACTGAACAAGTTTATGAACTCATAGAAGGTATGGAGGGGCTTACCGTCAAAGATATTCATGCATTTATTCATGCCGATGATCATGACACACCTGAATTTGTTGAAGCAATCAAAGAAGATTTTAACGACTTAATGGATGAGCTCCACAAAGTTCCGCTTGATATGAATGAAGATGAAGAAATGAATAATGACAAAGTTGTCAATCTTAATGATCCGCCAGTGGTTTGTCATATTCAAGAAGATGACCAAAACAGTTTCTGAAAGGAGTTTTCAGCTCCTGGATAGGAATTGGCTCTTTGAGGTATGGACGTTTTTGCTTCAAAGATCTCTTGTTGTCAACAGCAAGTTATATTTGTATCCACTTCACACTGTGGTTAAAGGGTTCCAGTAGTATCACAAGGATACTAGTGTTAAGATAATGCAATCACCCTATTTGTTCTGTTCTTGAATTGTTAGCCCATTCCGGTGAGATATAAACACCTTTAGGATATCAGGATCAAGGTTTTGCAGAAAAGAGGAGCATAAAAAACAAAAACAAGCTGGGATCCTTGTGAAGTTGAACCACGCTTGCTTTTTTCCGTTGTGATTTTTCCTTGAGGAAGATTTATGATTGGCTTTTGACCATGTGACTTTCCCATGAACATCAAATTCATTTCCAATAGGATTTTTTATGACTAGAAACTTGCAACATAAAACACCCCTGGTAGTTCCCTGATAGGATTAGTGGCAAGCTGAGGGGTTCTAACAAAGGAAATGTTGCATGGCACTTCTCATTATGGAGATAATGTTTCTCAAAAGGGTGATTGTTATCAGTGGAGTTTGGCCTTAATTGGAGGGCCCATGTGAGCAAATTCTTCCTCTCTCTGACGGAAACCTGATTCCGAGTTCTTTATCTTTGCAAAGTTATTCAAAAGACTTGTTCAAAAAGGATTGTAGACATTTAATAAGCAAGTGGTTGTGCTAGGCAATACAAAACGGTGTGTTTAGTTGCCAATGAATACAGCCATTTGCCAGAGGTCTATTTCACCAACAGCTTTTCTTCAGTACTCAACAATGTTTTGTTCCAAGTGCTGTTGATTACAATGCATGTGAATTGGAAACAGAAGGCCAAAATAATTGATATGCAAGTTTCTTCCATGGAGACTTGAGACGCAAGATATATGTGGAAACGCCCCTGAACACGGATGCATGCCAGGTTCACAATAATTTATAGTTTGAGTTTCTAGGCAAGATGATGGAAGAATAGTGTGTGATAGGAAGTGAAAATATAACGTGAGACAAGAGAATACTAATTTGTGAGGTGACGAAGTTGCGGACAAATGATGGAGCAGGATCATTATTGCCTCTAGCGATAGTAACTCAATGCAAGCCCGATTTTAGTAGGGGAATAGATATCTTACCCCATCATAGTATTACCACAAGCAACACAATTAGCCTTTGGTTATGCTAGATATATCTATATTTCATATTTTAGTAAATTCTATATATTTAAAATGCAAATGAATAGAATTCGGATAAATTATGTAGAAACATTATTCAGTTGTACTGGGAGGTGACATGCTTCATTCAGATCATGCAAAACTTTGAATTTGCTGGGCAGCGTACCATTGCCACAATCTCCAGTATTTCATCGCTTCAAGCAATACAGATAAAGCTTTCTGAACGATGTGTTGATCCAGAACTGGTTAGTTTGCAGAGTCTTGATCCCAAGGAAAACGGAAGTCCAACAATGAAATACTTGATAGTAAGTATGGCTGTCGAATCAGGAGTGACTTCAACTCAATTAATTTCGTTGAATATCTTCTAACCAAACTCTCCTTGCACTTCTGATTTGTTCAAATCCATTCAATACAAAATCAATTGCTCCTCCACTAATCATAGCTCATACAGTGGATGGGATGTACAAGTTCACCGGATATTGCATCTCGATACATATTCTCGTCCTCGAAAGCAGTTCTCCAATCCCAACCCTCGGCAGCAAACTCTAAGGCATTTCTTTTTGCGTTTTCATGCAATTCCTCTGGCTTTGTCCATAGCCGATTCTTTACCCTATTTGAGTATTCATCTCTCATTGGAATGGGGACAACAACGACATCGAGGTTAAACGATATTCTTGGTTCTTTTTTGCAAGTTGATCCAGAGCCTACAGATGAACTTGGCGATGAGGATAATGAATTTTCCGAAGTAGAATGGGAGCGAAATAAATTTCCCCAAATAGTATTTTTGGATGATTCCTTTTCGTCACAAATAAATTTTAGAGGTTCCTGACTGACCTTTACCTTACCGATGAGAGATCCACGAGAAGGAGTGGTGCACTTCATTTGTCGCGAATCGTTTGTTTTCTCGTCAATACCAAGTTTGGTGAAGAAATTGTTTCTTATTCTTGTATTTCTCATCTCTAATTCCTTTGAAGATGCGCCTTCCGCTTGCAAATGTAACTGAGATTCAAAGTTAAAGTCTGTCATTACTCTCCAGATGTGTTTCTTGATTATTGTGTCGACGTTGTTATATGTATGACCCGAATTATGAAAATGTCAAAACGCAAACTCGGGAATCACAATCCTTCGATTCTGCTTCGAGCAGTTGCCAAATATTCCAGAAGTTCGGATTTTAGACGAATTCCCATACAAAATCCTAAAGTAAAATGGGATCCAGAACAAAAAAAGAGTTCTCATGCTTCTTGGATGTGGACATCAAAATTCGAAAGTGCGCAAAATTTGGCATCGGAAAAGAATTCACCAGTCAGGCACAACATCTCTAACCTTAAAAATTATGACTCCAGGCCAAGTCATTGTGTAAAATAACGAAACATCACGCCCTGTCAGTAAGCAGTTTCATTTGAAATATAAAGAATTATATTACTATGTTTAGTCATGATTAAAACTACATTATTTCTCTTGGGGATTTCTAATATTACGTCTTGGGATGAATTGCGAATATCATTGCTAAGGAAAGCAAGTATACTGCTAAGTATTCATATGCAGAGTGCCTTATTTCCTCTATAGACTTATGTCAATCGTATTTTTGTCTGAATCAGATGCACATACATTAATGCAGCTAACAATTTATATAGGCAGGCACTCATGACCTTAACCAGCTTGATCCAAGAACAAGGATTTATCATTGTTTCATGTACTATAGTCTGTTTACTTCAGCCATAGGATATTATTTAGCTGCAATCAATAGGACACATAATATGAAGTAAATATTATACATTAGTTAATGGAATGAAGTGAATGAAAATTAATAATTCTTGGAAGCACTGCTGAACCATGACTTTATGAGGCAAAACGCAACAAGAAATGACAGCTAGAATTTAAAACGAAAAAGGTGAAACTTTCCAAATATCTAGCATTGATTTGCTCTATTCAAGGTGAGGTGATAAAAAAATAGGATTGCTAGTCATAAATTGCCCGCAAATACAAATTAACTGGCGTTGTTGTATATTTAGAGACACAACCGTTGACATGAACATGATCAAGTAAACAGTTGTCACATTACCCCTTATTGACAAAGTTAATCAGGCAAGAGTTATGCTTCTTAGGAAGAGTGATAAGAAATGTTGAATTTAGCTTAAGGCAATTCATGTTTGAAATAAATTTCATCTTTAATTGGTTCGTATCATCCTTTTTTTCAACGAGGTAAATATAGTAATTTCACCCGCAAGGATATTGGATTTTGTTTGTCAAGGTTCCCCTAATTCATCCAGATGGGCTAATATGCATTCTAGTAAGTGTAGAACGTTACTAATTGCTTCAATGCTCATCCTACTACTAAAAAAGTTTCATCCTGAGTTTCACGCTACAAGCTACAAGCTACAAAGTACTAAAACCATACAACTAAATTTTTTTATCTGGGTTTCAGGCTGCAACCTACGAGCCACTAATATTATGTGTATTGCACGGTGTTTATATCGTTGCTTTTTGTATCAGTTTTTTTTTATTCGTTGTTTTTAAATTTTTGTCGTAACTTTTGGTACTTCTTTTTTTCATGATTGCTTTGGTGATGATTTTCATGTGCATTCAAATTTTACTTAGAATTCCTATAATCCGTGTTTCTTTAGGATGGTTTCAACAGGATTTACTCAACACGGCATCGTTCATTTGTACATTTGTACAATACAAAAACAAGAAAAATTTAAGGTAAGTCAATGATGATTTGAACACAATGATAACTAAGGAATTGGATATGACTTCGGTTGCTTGGATTGGCTTGACTTGACTTGAGAGACTTGAGGGACTCATGTGGGAGATTGAATTGGGAGAATGACTTGATTACGTTTTCGAGATTGACTTGGGACTTGAGATTGACTTGGGAGAATGACTTGACTACATTTGCAAGTGTAAGATTGACTTTACTTTAGATTGACTTGGGAGAATGACTTGACTACATTTGCGAGCGTAAGGTTGACTTGGGACTTGAGATTGACTTGGGAAAATGACTTGACTACGTTTGCAAGCATAGGGAGAATGACTTGACAAACGCTTGAGATTGACTTGGGAGAATGACTTGACTACGTTTGCGAGCGTAGGGAAAATGACTTGACAAACGCTTGAGATTGATGACTTGACTACGTTTGCAAGATTGACTTGGGACTTGACTTTGGAAGTGGAGACTTGACTTGGGACTTGAGATTGACTTGACTTGGTGGAGACTTGACTACGTTTGCAAGAATGACTTGACAAACGCTTGAGATTGACTTGGGACTTGAGAAATTGACTTGGGACTTGACTTGGGAGGTGGAGACTTGACTTGGTTAGGGGTTAGTGGAGACTTGGGACTTGAGTGATTAACTTGGGACTTGACTTGGAGACTTGACTTGACTTGACTTGGGACTTGACTTGACTTGACTTGGGACAGGATTTGACTTGACTTGACTTGGGACTTGAATTGATGGAGACTTGACTTGAATTGGTGGAGACTTGACTTGACTTGACTTGACTTGACTTGAATTGACTTGGGACTTGAGTTGACTTGACTTAGTGGAGACTTGACTTGACTTGACTTGGGACTTGAGCTGACTTGACTTGGTGGAGACTTGACTTGACTTGACTTGGGACTTGACTTGAATTGGTGGAGTGGTGGAGTGGTGGAGTGGTGGAGTGGTGGAGTGGTGGAGTGGTGGAGTGGTGGAGTGGTGGAGTGGTTGAAACTTGACTTGGGACTTGACACCTTTATTCAACAATCATCTCTCTGAGAAAGGTAAGTGGTAAGTGTTGAATTGTGATCCAAATTCATAATATATTTTATCTAACACCTAACCTCTTGTGTATGGAATGACTTTGAGTTGTATATTTTATTAACTTAAATACTTGAATACACTTTTATTGTTTAATGATATATATTTTTTCTTTATTTGTTCGATTAATATAGTAACTATATATTATTTTTCAATTGTTCTACTTTTCCTTCTAATATAATCACAAACCATGCGGGAGTACGCAAGACACTCCTTAAAACTTGAAACGTCTTTGTGCGGGAGAAGCAAGTAAACTCCTAAAAACTTGGCTCTTTATCTCCGGAGCATAAATGAGAGTTAACCCCATTCACATTTTGTGGCAGAGGAACACTGTAAATCCTACGTAGAAGCTATACGGGAGTATTGTGGAGTAGAGGAGTAAACTTTCCAAATCTATCGTGAAAGCACGATCCCAGGGCCTGGTGAGCTACCTGTGGGATAACAATCGGGTGTTGTATGACATGCCTGGGACATGTACAAGTCTTTAAAAGCTGTGACACTTTAGTTAAAATTATAGTGAACAATTGTGTCACAAGGCAGACTATAAATGCTGGATAGAGCGCAAGTGATTTTTAGTAACATAGAATAATGACTATTTATTGCGGACAGTTGTCACCAGCGCAAAGTTGGACAAAACTCCGCATTGCCCCTTTTGTAACACTTTAACACCTTTCTTCAACCTGCTTGCCAAAGTTCTATATCCTTTCTCTTTTATTTCCTTTTGCTTTGCTTCTCACACTTTTAATTGTTACTAACACTTGCCATTGCTACTTTAACGCTTGCCTTGCTCCTCTTTTCATTGCA